>PVJA010047626.1:0-14570 GCA_004027025.1 Myocastor coypus
CCTGCCCTCAGGGCAGGCTGAGCCGGCCATAAAAATAAATAAACAAACAAACAAAAGTTCTGAAACAAGAAAAAAAAAAAATTAAAAAAAAAAAAAACAACGCAGTTTTCTGCAGCTAATGCAGAGCTATACTTTGAGCCCCCTGATATAGAAAACATATTCTTATTATTCTGTGCATGTGTCATGCATACAATAGTTTACATATGCATGCATTCATTATGCAGCTGTGTATATATGCAGAGATAGGTTATATAAATATATTTGTGCATCTACACGTACATATGGAAACTATACACAAATAAGTGTGTGTAGATATATAATTATGATAATATTTCTAGGTGATACATATGCTGTGTATGAGCATATATGTATATCACCAATGTCTTTCCCTTGTACAAAAAAGTCCTTTATGAAGCCTACATTCAAATTAACTTTATATTAAATGTATTATTTAAAGCAGTTGTTAAGTATTCCAAGCTAAGGGCAGAGATGTTTTCATGGTGGCTGTCTTAATCTTAGTAATAGAATGATTTTGTTAGGTTTCCAAAATGTCATGCACATTTGCCATATTACACGTATGCAGGGGACAGATAACATTTGTCCCACTTTCTTTGAGAATCACGGAGTCTTTCTGCAGCACCAGAGCTCTACACTTTCTTGTCTTTCCCTTCCTACCGGCATGGCAGCCCAATTCCTCTGGCGCTCGTCTGCTAGCCTGCCCGAGAGTGCTGCCCAAGATCACATGTCGCGCCACGGCTGCAGCGTCTGCTTCCTTCGAAGGCTAATTTTGCCTTTGGAGGAGGAGGGAGTGAGTCATGACTTAGGGACTTGACACTTGAGAAGGAGAAGCTGTCTTAGTCACGTTCTCATTCCTTGGACAAAATGCACAACGGCCACAACCTGAAGAAGCACAGGAGTGATTCCCTGATGACCTGGCTCTCACCCAAGAATGGCATGTGGCAGAGTCTGCTGGAGAAAAGCTGTGCACATTGTGATGGCATCCGCAAGCAGCTGGAGAGAGGTGGAGGAACTCCACTAGGAGGGAGAGAAGCCCTTCCAGGCCACGCCCAGTGACCTGCCTCTTCCATCAAGATTCCACCAATTGCTAGCAAAACAGGCATCTCTGAGCTCTACAGAGGATTGATCCACTTTTGATAATAGCACCTCCATGAGCCAACCAACCCACGGGAGCCCTACCTTGGCATGTACAAAACTTTCAGGGGATTCTCCACATATATACCATAAGAGAAGCAAACTTAATGACAGCATCATGGTGTTCAGATTTCTTTCCCCTCCAGTATTGTCCTCTTGTCTTCAAAACCTCTTTGAGCAGAATGAGAGAGAAAATGAGTAAACTGGAAGAAAAAAAGAAAATGTAGGCCAAAGGAGTTGTTCACACCCGGCAAACCACTCTGTGACACAGATGCGGTCACGCTTTATGTTTACAGTGCCATGCCACAATGAATACCACCCTTCTTCTATTATTATGTTATCTGGGAATCACAAGGCTTTAGTCACAAACTGAAGGTCTTTCAGCGAAAAGTGGCAAATCCAGAATTGAGCTAAGGTTCTGTCAGCTTCTAAAGCTTAGATCTAGGGGCCCAGCAGGATGGCTCAGTGGTCTAAAGCGCCTGCTTAGGAAAGCTTGGGCGGCTGCAGGGACCGCGGTTCGATCCCTTGCACCACATGCTGAGCCAGCCCTGCTCTCGGAGCGGGCTGAGCCGGCCATAAAAATGAGTGAATAAACAAATAAAGGTTCTGAGACAAGAAATAAAGTATAATAAAATAAAAATTTCAAAAAAAAAATAAAAAAAAGCTTAGATCTAGATACTGAGATTAATGCTTCTCTAAAATCGCAAATGAGAATAGGAGGGGTAAAAATAAGTATATCTAAATTCCTGTCAGCTCATCAATATCCGTATGTCCCAAGGTCTTCCTACCTTGATAGCAAGGTAGGAAGGCAACCAATAGGCTAGGGTACTTTGAGAGCCTATTTGGAAGTTCTAACAGGGGAGCACAGCTACGTGTGTACCCTTGGCTGGGACACTACTGTCCTCGATCAGGGTTGCTTGTCCTTCATCTGCTGAGCATGCAACCTAGGGAGGGCTGCACGTCGGGCAGTGAGGGAAGAATGGAACATTCTCGTAGCCAGCCACATCAGCCAAAGTGACCTTGATAATCAGTAGGGTGACAAGATTTGCAGCCAGAGCATTGTCACAACTGCAGGACTAGGCTGTTTTGGACTTGTGTCTGAGGTTTGTGTGCATTTATATCTGTGGCTTTTGTCGGGCTTTTGTAGGGCTCATCCTTCCTGAGTTGATTACTGAATTGAAAGGAAACTTCCTTCAAGTTTCCCTATCGATGTTGTTATTTATTTCATCTATTTTGTAGTTTATTAGTGAATGTTTGTAGCACATAATGGTTGTCTTTATTATGGAGTTGGCATATATAGATATCAAATCTTAGTTCATTTGTATGTCCCCTGCCACTGTGCTGCCACCTCCCTCTCTCCGCCTCTTGATCTCCATCCCATTTGCAAAACATCCATCTCTCTATTTTCTATCATTTGTGTCATGGTCTGTGTATGGGTGTCTCCACTGGCCCCCAAAGCCTCATGCTGTCATGGTGCTGCTTCTGGAATTTGTAATTGATTTTTGGGAAAATGGGTGCTGCCCCTCCCCTGGGGCAGGTGATTTGCATTTCAGTGTAAGAGAGGAAGAGAAGTTAGTTGCTTGAGCTGCTGCTACTGCTCTCCCAGTGCTCTGGCTCTTAGCTGCCGCCATGAAAGGTTGTTTTCTGCCCTGTGCCTCTGTGACTTGGAGCCAACTGAATATGGACTGAAACCTCCAGTAACTGTGAGCTAAATAAAGCTTTCCTTCCCTCATTTTGAGTGTTAGGTATTTGTCCCAGCAATGATAGAAGAGTAACTAAGACAATTTGTCTTCTATTTTGCTCTTAAATTATGTTTCCTTGTTGAATATTATGAGTCTGTGCTGAAAGAACTGATGAGAAGACGTGATGAATTTAGCTCAGAGGTCTCACTGAGACTTATCTCTCTCAAAGTGAGCCCAGAGCTCTAGAAGCATCTCAGTTTTATTCAGGGCCAAGGAATGTGCTCACATGCATAATTACTTTAGTAAAGAAAGCCTACAATCTCAGACCTTCACCATTTGCCCAATGCTAGGTTCACATAAATGCTAATTAAAAGGATTCCATGGAAGGGAGGAGACAACTAATAAAGAGCCTTCAGGGTGAGCTGTTATCTTCCTCCTTGAATCTTAGCTTCCCAGAATTCCCAAGTAACAGGCCATAGCAGTTCCTGGGCTTTGTTTATTGCTCTTTGCCTCTTGAGGTGCTAATTTCCTATCTCTACATTTCCTACTCATTTTCTAATGAGTAAAATTCTTTTGAGAGGGGATAAAATTTTATTTCAAAATCTGAGATATGTCCAGTGCAAGTAATGCTAAAAGTAAGATAACTTTGCCTCAGCAATTGCAAGTATAAATAATAAATGCCAGATCATCTTCTAGGATTAAGATTTGTGGAGAAGTGGATGAGGTCACCAAGAATCTTATCAAGGAAAGGAATGTGGATACTGGGTGGTGCCTGTGAAGTGCACAGGGCCGATGAGTTTCTTGGAATCTAGGCTTGAGTAGACCCCTTACGCAGGCCTTACTTGCTTTTTCGCATGGGCTGAAGGACTTTAATGTGCAGTATAGAAATTAGGAGGTTCTGGATGCAGCAAAACAGTAGCAAAAGGTTTTATTAGTCAAGTAAAAATGTTTCTCAAGTGTGCCTATAAGTAAAATCAACCTTGAAGTTTGGAAATCCAGTCCCTTAACACAATCTAGAGCACTTCAAGTTAATTAAGTGATGTATTTATAAAAGAAAGGAAGAGAAAAAATGAGAAAGGGAGAGATACTTCAGAAATATCCCAAGTAAAAGCAGCACTTGCTGTTTTGCCATGCTTTGAACCTACTGCCCATCACGAAGAGGGAGATTAATCAGAGTGAGGGATATTTTAAATCTAGCCATGAAGTGTGAAGCCAGGGCCATTTATGACAGGATTTCAGGGGTTTGAAGTCTAAGCTACTCATTGTTCTACTCAGCAAACTGAAACGAAGCAGAAATGTTAGAAATACCAACTCTGAATCATGTATAGCTTCACCTTAATTTGAAACTCTCTTTTTTAAAAATTTAATTTGTATTTTTCGGGTGATAAATATCAGTCAAGTACTGGAATCAACCTTTCCTATACATGTTGGAGAGATAGCGGGCAAAATACAAATACCTTCCCAAAGCCTGTTATGATGCCGCGCTAGCCAGCGTGCTCAGCAAGGCAAGGGTAGCCACTCGGTGCTCAGGAATCCAGTCCTGCTTCCTCCAGGGCAGTCCCTCAAATCCATCTGTTTCCTTGACAAAACCCTGAGACTCAGCTACAGCTACTGCAGTGCTGCGGTTAGCCAGTTTCCTTGAAGGTGTTGGTAGGCTGATAGGAGCTAGCATGAGTGACATGAGGATGTGCCTATTCACATGGAAAGTCACAAGCTCTTGTCAGTCACATCCTTTTATAAACACAATTAATCCCAAGATTAGCTAAAGAGAAAAACCTCTTTTATTTGAAGAGATACTTGTTTCATTTCATTTGCTAAGTACATTGGATAGAGGCCACACTGTAAAATTGCTTGGCTTTTTGTCACTGGGTGACAAATCAATGCTAAAACACTCTTCAAGGTCTCAACTGCTTCTTTCTTTCTTTTATTCTTTCTTTCTCTCGAGCTGTGTCAAGAATCGAACTTAAGACTTAAGGCTTGCCAGACAAGCGCTGTGCCACTGAGCTCAATCCCCAACCCCAGGACTGCTACTTTG
Source organism: Myocastor coypus (assembly GCA_004027025.1). Classification (NCBI taxonomy): domain Eukaryota; kingdom Metazoa; phylum Chordata; class Mammalia; order Rodentia; family Myocastoridae; genus Myocastor; species Myocastor coypus. The sequence goes on from PVJA010047626.1 coordinate 4,870, forward strand.
ATAAATAAGTGATAGCACCTTCAAGGAAAAACATGGGGCTCCAAATATAAGACTGAGAAAACAGCAGCGCTGTGCTTGGAAGCCAGTGCTACTAAGAGCAGGCGAGCAAAAACACCCAGGTATTTATTTGCCTCCTATGCATGCTTTGCATAGGGCTTTTAATCCCAGGGAGCTTCTTTGTGTCAAGAACATCTGTGGGAAGGAATTAACTGTAACTTCTGGGGTGGGATGGGGGAACTGACAGTTAAAGCTCCTCTTTCAGGAGAAGATGAAACAGAAAACTTTGGTGCTTGAGTTACAAGTTCACTTTTCAGCTTGCATGTCTTTTGCTAGACCACTTTTCCTGTGGTTTCAAGAATTTGATGTGAGCCACTACCAGCCTAGCAAGTGATAGTGATGAAGCAACTTCAAGAGCAGTTCAAGAGGTCTCAGGACAGGTACAGGTTTCACACTTTAAACACAATAATGGCAAGAAACAATGTTAAAAAGCCCTGTTGTGAGGCAAGGCATGAGCCATTTCCAGTTAGGTGACTTCCCCTCTGGTGACCTCAGAATTCAAAGGATTCAAAGTCTGGTGGCCACAGACTTGATCTAGTGATCCTGCAAGATTCCTACTGGATGAAGACAAATACATTCTAGGCTTGTAAATAATCCCTTCCTAGGATAATAACTGACCAAAAGGAATGTGGTAAAATAATAAAGAATCTCAACTGAAGGACTGCACTCATGTTTCTAGAAAAGAGATAACAAACTACGAATTCCAAATAAAGTAGCCACCTCTCTTAAGCCACTTTAATAAAACAGAAATAAACAGGTTATAATAGATATCCATGAGATTAATAGAATCGCATGATATGAGCATAAATAATATAGTCACTAATCACATTATATATGAATATACATAACAATTTCATTTCTGTGGGATTTTAAAGTATTTTCTTCAAATGCTTATTTAGATGAACTGTTGTGGTATTTCCCATCTGATTTTATGGAACTGTACTCAAGCCATTTACTTTTTATCTTGCAAAGGTAGACTTCTACCGAATGACATCCATATGAGCCTCACACTTGGGGGCATATTTTATTGGAAACTCAAAGAATAATTGTATTCTTACGTATTTTGGGGGGATTTGTGCTTTAATTTCATGTCAAAAGCAAAGCCCCAAATGTATCTGCTTCTGTTTTTATTGCTTTTTATTTTTAATTATGATCAGTAACATGATTTCTAGATTTTATTGGTGTTTGCAGTGCATTATAGTTAGTTGTAATGATGCAGGAAGAAAAAATGATCTTTTAACCTGAAAAACACTTGGACGAGTTCATGTAACCAAAGAATGAATTTTAGGAATGAGACAGAGGTTTAGAAATTTATTGGGAAAGAAAGCTTCTGTTCAAAAGGGGAACAGAAGGGGGGCCCGAGTGGGTTGCCCCCGGAATTGTCTTTCTTTACGGTTCTTATAGGGCAAAACCATGTGGTAAGGCGGACCTAAGGTGAAACTAGGGGAACTTGCTTATGTCGTCATGAGGTGAGACAAAGTCATGGTCGATCAATGAGAATACAAGCATCACTGTTCAGGTAAAATTGATTAAATCGGGAGCAAATTGGGAAGCAAGTCAAGTAGCAAGCAGGCATGAATACGGAATAAGGGTTCTTTCTGTTGGGAGTTGAGTTTCTGGCTCCTTTAGGCTCTTTTAAGGTGATGATACTCATTTAGAATATCAATCCCTGATACTTAACTTTAAGTGAGGGGGCGGCTCCATTTCCTTACTCTTTCGTTTCAAGGTCTGGCCCACAGATGCCTGTCCTTGCAAAGCTGCAAGGTCAAGTTGCTTTTGATAATGTCCTGGAAGGCCTGTCCCTATCTGACTGCCTATCCTGTAACAATAACATGTATTAATACATGAATTAGTTGCTTTTACTGGAGCATCTCTCTACTTGTATATATCACAGAATGATCACGTTGCATCTGTGTTTTCAGACTGACCTCAAAAGATTTGGAGCAGTATTGCTACTGCCGTCATTAGCCAGGACAGCAGACATGTGTGATGCGTATGTACATAGGTGCAAAAGTGGCTCTGTTAGGGGAAGCCTCCAATTAATGAGTGTTCCATGAACCAGTCTTTGTGTATGTCAACATGTGGCTACTTCAATGAGGTGCTGAATTTCCTGTGCTCATATATGCTTAACCAGTTTCACTTGTTTGGTAGTTTTGTCAGACACACCATTTTATAACTGCTTGTAGTCTTCAAAGTTAGATTACAACCATTGTGTTACCATTAGTCAGTATGTTAAGAATTGTCAAGCACAGGGAGCTGGGAAGATGGCTCCGAGGCACAAGTGCCTGCTGGGCAAGTGCAAGGTCGTGAGTTTGAACCCCAGTCCCACAAAAAAAAAAAAAAAAAGAATTGTCAAGCACTGCACACTTTCCTCTTTCCTCCCTTCACTAGCATGATACGAGTCCATGTCAAAAGCTGTAAGATCCCAGCTTGACCCTTCACCTTGATTCATGACCCTGGTAGGAAAATTAAACTATTGTGTGGTTGTACTTTCATTAGGAATAACTGAGTGATCTTTTATATTCAAACATACATATTAATCTTTTCAACTGAGACTCTTCTTCATCTGAAATACTAAAGACAACAGAATCATAGGAAACAGTTTGTCACTCAGCCCCACAGTACCCTTTTACCCAGAGAAAAGTCTAGAAAAGAAAAAAGGCAGCGTAGCTTCGGTCACAAGGCTTGTAGGAAGCAGCATAAGGGTGAAAACACACATTTTCCTTCCCTATCTATTACCATTGTATGATTTGGGTCTTTCTTACCTTCATTTTATTGAATCGTTGCTGTTGTTGGTCTATGTCCATAGTCCATCACGTGTGCACTCGTCTTGGGGCTAAGTGCCTGTGCCCAGCACGTTTCAGCTCCTCTTATCTCCCTTGTTGCCTCTCTGTCCTCCTCCTCCACTTATGGATCCTTCTCCCACTCGACAAACACCCATCTCTCAGTTTCCTGTTGTTTCTCCTTTATTTAGTTTCTTTCATCTGTTGTAGTTTGGGTTTCTTATATAAGTGAATTGTGTGATAGTCACACTTCTGGGGTTTTATTTCCCTGAAAACTGTGGTCTCAAAGCAGATCTACTTTCCTATAGATGATTTAAATTTATCCTTCTTCAAGGAGAACCATAGTCTATTGCACATAAATACCAGATTTCTTCATCCACTTATCTATTGATGAATATACTACATATGCTACTTCCAAGATTTAACCGTTGTGAGCTGTGCTGCTGCAAACAGTGTGATTTGTTGTCTTTGACTCTTTGAAGAGGATATCTAGATGGGAAATAGATGGATTCAACAGAAATTCAGGTTTATGTTTTTGAAGAATCTATACTGATGTCAATAACGATTGTACTGGTTGACATTCCCACTACCAATGTAGAAGGGTGTCTTTCTCCCCTGCAGGTTCACCAGAATTTCTTAGGGTTTGACTTTATCTTGAGACATTATTTCTACAATCAAATGGAATGTGAAGCTTCCATCTGTATTTCTGTTGGCTACATATACACCACATTGTTGGCATGGTTTTAATGGCCATTTGGACTCTTTCTTCTAAAAAAAAAAAAAAAAAAAAAAAACTATTCATTTCAGTTGCTCAATCATTTTTCCTTCGTTCTTTCTTTTTTCTATTTTAGGGAAGAGTCTACAGGGTGTTCTAGGTCTCACTACTCATAGTAACCCACCTGTTTACAGCCCTCCAAGAGCTGGGATTACAGGCACTTGCCACTACACTCAGTCTCAATCTCTGTCTCAGAGGGCCCCAGGCCAGCGGCAGGCAAGGCAGGCCCAGAGATCGAACTCCTGCCCCCTGCGCCTGCTTATAGATGCTTCAATCCATTGCAGTTACTCATTTTTCAACTGAGTCTTTTAGTTGGGTTTTGACTTTTTAAAATTTTTTTGAATGTTTGAGATAGTCTCTGTTAGAGGAGTACCTGGTAAAATTTGCTTCCTGCTGCAGAGGTTCTCTCTTCAGTCTATTGATTGTTTACTTTGCTGTGCAGAAGATTTTTAACTTGACTCAATCCCATTTATTGACTTTTCCATTCTAATTATTTTACAGTTAGATTTCCTTTTAAAATTTTCTTTCCTGGCCCTGCATCATCAACAGTTTTGACTATTTTATCGTCTGCTAGGTTAAGTGTTTCTTTTTCAATGGCTATACATTTGATCAATTTAGATTTTAATGCTTGTGAGAGATAACCTGTCCAGACCAAGACTTCTGCATGTGTGGGAACAGTTTTCCAGGTTTGTTTGTGAAAGAGGCTGTCTTTTCACCAGGAAATGAGTTTAGCATTTTCAACAGTGATCAGATAGTTGGTTTAATGAGCCTAGGGTTGCTTCTTCATCTTCTATTCTGCTCCTTCTATCTATATATATCTGTTTATTTGCCAGTACCATGACAAGCTTTTATTATTATAGTTCAGTAGAAATATTTCTAATTCAGGATTATGACATCTTCTGCCTTGTTTTTTTGATCAGGATTGCTTTTACTATTTTGCAGGGGGGCTTCTGATTCCATGGAAATATTAGACTTGTTTATTTTTATTCTGTCAGGATTTTTTTTTAAATATGTATTTGGTACAGGGCCTCACTAGGCAGATTAGCCTCAGCAATTCTCCTGTTTCCAGTCCTTCCAGTTCCTGGATTACAGGCATGTACTACCATGCTCAGGCTTAGTGGCTGCCTCAGTGTACCCGGGGAGCTAGGCCAGCATGGCATGCTCTACCAGGGATGGAACTCCAGTCTCTGAGCTTTCCTAAGCAGGAATATAATCTGTTGAACTATCTCAGCAGCCTTTTGCTTAGGTTTTACTAAAGCTATCAGTTTTTGGAATTTAGTCATCTATGTTAGTGCTTGTGCCTATCCAAAGATAAGTCATGCCTTGGAATTTTTTGATGTCTTCTTTGATCTCCTTTATCAGAGTTCTATAGGTTTTATCATAGAGGTCATTCACTTTCTTCATTAGGTTAATTGTTAAGAGTTTATTTATTGATTGATGTTATTATGAATGATATTGCTTTTCTATTTTTGTTTTTATGGTTTCATGACTGGAGAACAGAAGTGCTATTTGTTTTTGTGTAAAGATTTTGTGTTCTGCTATATTGATCAATTTGTGTATTAGTTCTGTTGTGTCTTTTCATGGAAGTTTTTTGGATTTTTCCGTATAGTGAATCATGTCATCTGTAAGCAGTGATAACTTGACTTCTTCTTTTCCTGTACCATACCTCTCATCTCCTTCTCATGCCCAATTGCTCTGGTTGGTGCTGTATTGCACAGAAGTGGTAAGGAACATCCTTGTCATTGTGCTGATTTAGGGGAACATTGTTCGGGTCTTTCCTGGTCTGATATAATATTTACAGTAGTTTTATCATAACTGACTTTTATCCAAATTTTGATAGGCGGGGCCAGGGAGATAGCTCCGTGGCACAAGTGTCTGTCTGGCAAGTGCAAGGTCCTGAGTTTGAATCCCAGTCCTGCCAGAAACAAAGGAACAAACAGATTATGATATCTGTGACTAACTTCTTCAGGCTATTTTATTATTATTATTTTCATTATTATTATTTATTTTTTAATCATGAATGGGTGCTGGGCTTGTCAAGGGCTTTTTTTTTTTTTTTTTTTGCATCTATTGAAATGATCATGTGATTTGTGCCCTTGGTTCTTTATATTACACACACTGATTTGCACATGTTAAACCATCCTTATGTCACTGGGATGAATCCTGCTTGGGCATAATATAGAAATATGAGGAAACGATTTTATAATGTTTTGTATTCTGTTGGACAGTATCTTGCTCAGTTGTGTGTGTGTATGTGTGTGTGTGTGTGTGTTTTGTGTGTGTGTGTGTGTGTATGTTGCATATCATTCATATAATTTTTTTTTTTTTTTTTTTTTTTTTTTTTTTTTTTTTTTTTTTTTTTTTTTTTTTTTTTTTTTTTTTTTTTTTTTTTTTTTTTTTTTGTGACGCAGTGTGATTTTTTTTTCTTTTTTTTAGTACCGGGGAATTGAATTCAGGACCTATGCTTGTCAGGCAAGGGCTTATTGGACTGACCTCTCTCTCTGGTCTACAGTCTGATATTGGAATCAGGATAATAGTATGGTATGATTTGTATGATTTGTGTCTACTTGTCCTGGCCAAAGCCTCATGCAGTCATGGGGCAGTATTATCATAGAGGTCATTCACCTTCTTCATTAGGTTAATTGTTAAGTATTTATTTATTGATTGATGTTATTATGAATGATATTGCTTTTCTATTTTTTTATGGTTTCATGACTGTTTGAGAGTAACTCATGATCCACTGGGACTATAGGTCTTAGTACTGCTGGGATTATGAGTGTGAATCCTACACCCAACCTAGGGTTGATAGCCTGAATGCAGTATAAAAGAGAAAGACAGTAAGACTCTCTGTTATCATTGCTGCTATTATGCCTCCATGAACTGATGCTATCTGGTCTGTGTCGCTCAGCCTTGGAGCCAACTGAGTATGGAATGAAACCTCCAGTAATGAAACTAAATAAGCTTTTCTTCTTTCATGTTGGGTGTCGGGTATTTGATCCAGCAATGAGAGAAGAGTAAGGAAGGCATGTTAGCTTCTAGGAATGACTTTAGGAGTCCTTCCGTTTTGATTTTATTAAGAGTCAGATCTTTCTGAAGTCCTTGTACATTTCAGGGTTCCACCTATCTGGGCTTTAGTTTTTCTTAATTCATAGATTTTAAAATTACTGCTTTGGTTTTGTTCCATGCATTGGATTGTTCAGAATTTTTATGTATTTTTGGTACAATTTTAGTAGTTCATGTGTGTCTGGGAATCTGTCCATTTGCACAAGGTTCTCAGGTTTGTAGAAGTAGGAGTTTTCATGGTATTTTGCTAATAATCTTCTAAGTTGTCTAGCAGCCTGCTGGATTTTATTTCTAATCATATTCATATGGATATTTTCTTTTCATTTTTTGGTATAGATGGCTGTGTATTTCATTTATTCTTTGAAAGAACAAGCTCTTGAATTCCTTCTTGTTCGTATTGATTTTTATTCTCAATTGCACTGATTTTTGCTCTGATTTTTATGATTTCTTCCTGGTACTAGGTTTGGACTCCTGCCGCTTTTATTTTTCTAAGACTGTGAAATTCACTAGGCTCTTTGAGCTCGCAGTTTTCTGCGAACACTCACAGAAACAAACCTCTCACCTCAGATCTACTTCCACTGTGTTCTAAAGTTCCTTCTATATGTACTGACATTGTTACTTAACGCTGACAGTGATTTTCCTGATTTCTTCGTGGATCCCTTGAATGTTGAGGAACATGTCCTTTAACGTCCTGGTTTTTATAAAATTTTTGTGCTGCTTTTGCAGTTGATTTCTAGTTTCAGTGTACTATTGCTGATTATGTTCGTGGGATGCCTTCAATTATATTTTATTTTTGCAAATAGGCTTTGCTGCTGAGTATGTGGTGTGCTTTTTTTTTAAATTTTATTTATTTATTTATTTATTTATTTATTTATTTTCTTTCTTGTTTCAGAGCCTTTATTTGTTTATTCACTCATTTTTATGGCCGGCTCAGCTTGCCCCGAGGGCAGGGCTGGCACAGCATGGTGCCGGGGATCGAACTGAGGTCCCTGAAGCCGCCCATGCTTTCCCAAGCAGGTGCGTTAGACCACTGAGCCATCCCGCCGGGCCCTGTGGTGTGCTTTCAGAAAAATCTCTGTGCTGGTAAGAGTATGTGTGCTCTGAGGTGGTAGGGCAGAGCGCTGCAGACAGCTCTTAAGTCTATGTGTTGGAAAGAGCAGTTTAGCTCTGATAATTCTTTGCGAATCTTTGTTGAAGTTGGTGTCCATTTGGCTCTATTTCCTGGTACCCTTTGCCTCTACCTGTGCCGATCTAAGCATAGGACCCATAGGAAAGTTGTTTGAGAAAACAGTACCTACTGTCATATTAAGGCCATAGGCTGATGAAAAATGGGATAAGGTCTTCCAGGATAAAGGAAATAATATGTCATAGCCACAAAATGCGAGCCAGTGGGTCCCTCGTGATTGCTGAACATCATTTGATATGACCGGTTGTATTGGTCAGGGTTTTACTTAGAGGAACAGAACAGATATAAGGAATAGATATTAAGACAAAATATACAATCTATAAGGAATTGTAAGATTGGCTTACAGTAGTCAGCCACAGAGTCAGATGAGGAAGTGTGCACAGGGTATCTGCATGCTCCAGATTGAAGAATTCAGTCCGAGGTCTGGACTTCACTGCAGCACTCCATGTAAGTCTCTATCCATTGGCTAATGGATCTGCAATGGAAGACTGAAGTGTCTGTAATGGATGCTGAAGAGTCTGTAATGGTTGGCAAAAGATCCAAGCTGGAGGCTGAAGAGTCTGTATTGCAAGCCAGACGATGAAGTCCAGTCTGAATGCGAAGACTGAAGCTTCTTCGACGAAGTGAAGTCTTCACTCCTTCTTCAGCCCTTTAAAAAGTCTCCTTGTGGGGCTGGGGTGATATCTACTGATTCTACTGGGCTCAGTAGAATAAGTACTTGCCTGGCAAGCACAAGAACCTGAGTTCAAGCCCCGGTTCTGGGAAAAAAAAAAAAAAAAAAAATGTCTCTTTGTGCTCAGTAATTCTGACATGGGCCCATTGTGCCCTAGGGTAAAACCAATCATATACCAGGATGGGTCTTTGATCCTGCTCTAGGGAAGAACCAATCATATCCTAGGCAAGCCCTGGTCATGCTCCAGGGAGGAACCAAATGTACCCTAGGGTGGGACTCCCACCAACAGGGAACTGGGCCACTGAGTCATCCAGCCAAGTTGACACAATGTATCAACCACTACACCAGTCTATAAGTGGGAGAAAGAGAAAGCAGGGAAACTGGGCCAAGGGGGTAAATAGAGGCATGGCTATATTAGACCTTCAGTTTTCTGTTTCAGCTAAGGAGCACTACTGGCAAATATTTCTATGAAGAGGCCCAAAGAATAAACTGCTATTTGGATTTCAATATGCGCTTCCTTACTTCTGTTAACAGGGTACGGTACATGGATGTTTCCTGTCTTCAGTGTTTTTGGAATGCAGTCGAGGAGCTGGTGTCCTGCAGGCTGTGGAGTGGTTCATGGCCATGTATGATGTTCCTTTGCTTAGGTGTTGGGCAGGATGCTTTCTAGTGGGGCCTCCAGGCACATACTCTGGGAAGCTGATGCCATCGGTTAGCTTTCTTCCTCTCTGGCTTCTGCTCCATTCTGTCCATGGGAATCCTAAAGAGGAGACAAGGGTATAGGAGGAACAGGTTGGACACCTTGATGCCCTTTCTTCTGTTGCTCCTGCTAGCAGTGTGGAGTCATCTCCCTGGAGAATGCGCCAGTCCCTGTCTGCCTTGCGCTCCAGGTACCACCCATAGCCCTGATCCCCAACCCGGGCTCACGTATAGAGCACATTTCCTGCCTGCTCCACACTCCAGCGGCCCTCTGTGGGCTTCGTCTGCCCTCCCTGCATCTTGGAGACAGTTCCTTGGTTCCATTTACTTTAGATTCATTAGTGCCAGCTACTACTTCCTGGCACCTTGGTCAATATTGATATCTTTTAGGAATTTAGATTTCAGATGTTAAAATCGAACCCCACAACCTTGCCTTCCTGTGAGTTCTTGCATCCTCTCAGTTGC
>PVJA010047627.1:0-14575 GCA_004027025.1 Myocastor coypus
TTCGTTCATTCGTTCGTTCATTTGGTACAAGGTCTCACTGTGCGGTTAAGACTCAGTGATCTTCCTGTGTGAGCCTCCCCAGCACTGGGATTACAAGTGTGCACCACCCTGCCTGGTTTGGGGCTTGGCATGTTGTACCTCGTGTTCTGGGGCTGGCACAGCATGCAGTACCAGGGAGTGAACTCAGGTCCGGGCACTTGCTTGCAGGAGCTTAGACCACTGAGCTATCTCCCCAGCCCAGAAGTTACTTTCTTATTCATGTAAATCGAGCTAGTGAGAAGGTAGTGCTTTACTTTCGAGACCCAAGTTGGCAAGGGTCTACCATCCTTGGGTTTGGTTTTCCAGAGTTGCCCAGGATGTTGGCATCAGTTGGCTTGTAGAGAAAAAGAGGGCCTTACAAAGGAAGGGTATTGGCCCCACATTGAAGGGGTTGATGATACTTTAGCCTCTGTCTTATTGGATAGAACTCAGTCATGCGCTCACATAAACTACAGGGGATGCTGATAGGTATAGTTTGGCTTTGTGACCAGGAGAAAAAGGAAATGGCTAAGTCAACAATTAGCCAGTCTGTTACTGTCTGGGATATACTAGTCTATCTTCACTTGTGTGTGTGGGGGAGTAGGGGGTGGGATGGGGTCTCACTGTGGAGATTGGGCTGGTCTTGAACACATTGTGTAGCCTAGCCTGGCCTTGAACTCATGGTGATCCTCCTGCCTCAGCTTCCTGAGTGCTAGGATTGCAGCTGGGCACCACTACATCCACTTATATCTTCAGTTTGACAGATGAGTGAGCTTTAGAGAGAGGAAGTCACTTGCCCAGAGTAGACAGGCAGAATGAGGATGAGAAGCCAGCTTCACAGTTGTCTTTAATGAGTTTTTAGTCTGTAAATATGTGGGTTTCTTTTACAGAAAAGTAATTGTTTTAAACAGAACCACAGAACCAACATCATACATCTCCAGAAATCAGCAGTATGGGTTATTTTATTGTTACTTTTAGTTGATGCCCCCTGCCCCAGTCATCCTGGCTTTATGTTCTCCTTAGGGTTCATGGTGCTTTTTATTTAGTCTTGACCTCTTGGCTAACCTTTGGAAGTGTTTGCTTTTATCCTGTGAAATAAATTGTCTCCCTTTTAGTCTTCCTTTCTAGTATATCAAGTTGCATATTTGTTAAATATGTTTTTTTAATTTCTGTACTTTAGGTGCCCTCCTCCCCATTTTCTAGACCCCCATTGACTTTCTATACCAGTTTTGAGACATTGTTAAAATCATCCATTGGGGGCTAAATTTTAATTACTATTTTTTTCACTTTTTAGAAATGCATTTTATTTTTCCGTTCTGGTTCTTTGGTTCAATTCTGAATCTTGTGTTTCATTATTCCTACACAGAGTAAACAGTGTTTTCAAATTTTTGTCTGTTACAATTTCTATTCCTGTAGGGACTGTCTGTTTTTCCTTTTGGGTTTTAGTTATTTTATTTCATCAGTATTGTTGGTTATATCGTGAATCCTGGGCATTGTGTATGAAAAGTAGTGCAGATCAGTTACACCTGGGATGATGGTTTGTGTACTTGCTCCTGGTGTGGCGCACTGGGCGGAGGCACTAAAAACCCCAGAGCATCTTCTGGTGAGAAATTAGGAAGATTCAGTTGGGATTCAGTTCTTGGAAGATTTTCTTCTAATGTATTTTGTCCCTAATCCTACCTGTAACATTTTGCAGTCCCAGTTCAAGCCTGGTGGCTTACCTGTCCCCTTAAGAAGCGTCGGCTGAATAGTGTTGGGTCTTCCTTTGTAGTCTCGGGAGTGCTGTACGTAGCCTGCTCAGCTTCTCAGGTCCTCCTGCTAGAATCGTCTGTCATGTCCAGGGGAGAAGCAGCCCTCTTGGCTCTTTGGTGCCTTGACACGCAGTTTGCTGACACTGATCTTTTAGCAGCTGGCATTTTGATTCTTTTTCATGTGTTGTTAAGCTAGATATTGATAATTCTGCCATAATTGTGCATTGAGCTTTTTAAATGAAATATCTGATTTTATTTCAATTCTGTTTCACTTTGACTTTAGTCACCAACTTTGTGTATATTAGTTTTTCTTACAGAGTCAAGCTTTGATTTTTGACTTTATGTAATTGCTATGTGATCTTCCTTTTAAATATATTTTGTTGTTTTGTTTTAGCCAAAGATTGGGAGATTGGGAGGGTATCTGATGGGACTTTGGAAGTTTGGGGTACGTAAAGGGGTATCTCCTTGATTCTAAAGATCAGCCTGTGGGTTTGTTTGACATAGATGAAAGTGAAGAGGACGAAGATGATTTGTTGCACAGGACTGGGAATTTCTTGTCCACATCAGCTTCTCTCCCAAGAGGAATCTTGAAGGTGAGACTCCGTGAAGTTGGGATCTCTGCACTTCTGGAATCCAGTCTGTTTCTCAGTTATGAATGTGACTAGGATTCCTGGTTTGTGTGGGATTAAATGTGCTAGTTGTTATTTTACCTTGGTTAATATTTTTCTTTTTCTTTGTTAAAATAATCAAGAGTTATGCCCCTGTTAGTTAACTCTAGAGATAATACTTGATTTCTCCTCATTCTCATTGGTAGCAGCCTTGCCCCTACTCCTGTCATTTTTCCAGGCTCACTGTAGTGACTCTGTGCTTAGTACCTGGAGAGAGATTTTAGAGATAAAATAGCAGGTCAGGTCACTGTTCAGTGCTTTCTAAAATCTTTTGAATTTGTAGGGTAGTGTGCAGTGTCTTTGGTCTGGCTTCTATCCATGTCCTCCGCTTTCACAGGCTTCTTTCTTCCCGACTTAAGCTCCTCAGGCCTTCTGTGTCTTGGACATTTGGGTCCTTTCTTGTCTTTGGACTTCTGCCTTCTCTTTCTTCTGCCTGTCTACTTGAAGCACTGCTAGTGACTAGCTTATTTTCCTGCTCAAAAGGCACCTTAGAAAGGACTTTATCTAAAGTGCTCCCGTCTTATCTGCTCTCTAACTCATCACTGTGTCTAGTTGGTTCACTGTGGTAACCAAGTGCTTGCCCAGCACAGTGCTTCAGCTAAGTGCTTGTCCACTGGACAGATCTTTTTATGGCAGATATTTTCCTCTGCTATAAGATGGTGTATATATTTTGATGAGGCAGGAGAACTATTATAGTAAATTATTAGGAGTGACTGTCTCCCTCCTTCCTTTCCTCTTGAGTACATTTCTTTCGGTGTCTCATGGGGTAAATTCACTGGCATTGGAAATGTGATTCACATAAAAATTTAATTTCAGTAGTTTCAAATAAACATGCACATAATGCTTCCTTTATTTTCAGTTGAATTTTAATGTAGGTGGGAAACCTGTAAAAGCAAAAGAAATAATTGAAAATATTCCAAGTAATGCCGATGTCATTGCCACTCTAAATGAGCAGTGATGCACTGTGAGAGAACGTCAGCAACCTGTGCCCTGTTAGACTTGTGGGGGCAGCTGCACAGCCTCTTGTACTGGGCTGGCCATGAAGAGATGCCAGAAAAAGAGTAGGCATTCCTAGAGGGAAAGTCTTCTAGCTGCCTTAGGTGGGTTCAGGGAAGTAACTGTTCTGGTGCTGTAAGAATGCTTAATAAATTTGGATCTGGAGAGGTAGAAAGGGCCTTAGTGGTTGAGTCCTTCCCTTTGTGAGACGGTAAGTGATAGGTTCTGGCCCTAGTATGAATTGCGAAAATCATTATGGTGGTCTTCTGATGTGGCCAGTGCCCTTGAAACAAAAGACCATCTTCCCAAGACCACCTCCCCCTTCCCCAGCTTAGCCCAGGACATAATTTACTTCCTCCCTTCCCATCATCTCAGGGAGGACCCCTGTCAGCTCCCTTGGGTATATCTAAACATCCCCTCCAAACTCCACCCCTGGCAAAAGACCATAAAAGCCTTAGCATCTCTTTGTTTCAATCGAGGGAATTTCTTATCTCCCCCAAATTTTCTCCATGTCCTCAAAGAAAATAAAGTCCTTTTCCCTTTTTCCTTCTGCCTGTTTCTCTGCTGCACTGTGTACCTGAAAAAAACGTGTCAGTAAATGTGGATTCTAGCATCATAGAGGGACTTGCTAGCTGGTGCCACTGTGGTTAGTTATCAGTCCAGTTTTCTGTTAGCATCTGTGATACTGTTTCCTTCATGCTTTAAATGATGCTGATGCATTTGCACCGATGGACCTCCAACTGTGTTTTCCATAGATGAAGAACTGCCAGCATGCTAATGCCGAGAGGCCGACCACTGCCCAGATCTCGTCGGTCCAGTTCCATCCCTGTGCCCAGGTTGTGATGGTTGCTGGCCTGGATAATGCCTTTTCACTGTTTCAGGTATGCATTTGTTCAAGGAAGACTAACATTGAAATTATTTACTGCCAGAATAAGAGCTCATGGAAATGACTGACAGAAACGATTTATACTTTCTTACAGGTTGATGGCAAAACAAATCCTAAAATCCAGAGCATCTATTTGGAAAAGTTTCCAATCTTTAAAGCTTGTTTTAGTGCTAATGGAGAACAGGTTTTAGCCACAAGCACTCGCAGCAAGGTTCTTTATGTTTATGACATGCTAGCTGGGAAGTTAATTCCTGTGCATCAAGTGCGAGGTAAGACTTCTGCTGAGCGTGCCCCTTACCCCTGTTCTCCACAGCCTGCGTTCCTGTCAGTGATGGTGAACCGTTAGGAGCTTTTGTTGATAACAAGCAGCCCGGTGCCATACATTAGCCCCCATCCATTTGTGTGTTTCAACACTTTTTTTCACCCCAGAGGCTTCTTAGTTACAACATTTGGAAGATGTGATGGTGTTGAGTGAAACATGTATCATTGAAAGCTATAAACATTCTTACTGTGTGCTTATGGTGGTGTGAATTTTTTTTTTTTTTTTTTTTTTGTGGGACCAGGGATTGAACTCAGGTCCTTGAGTTTGCCCGGCAAGTGCTTATTCTACTGAGCTATCTCCCCAGCCCCACTGTGTGCTTATGGAATGACCATTTATTTGCAAATGCACAACCCTCTGGATTGGAGAAGCAGTTGGGCAGATACAGAGCTGTAAATTACAGCTGAGGCAGCAAGAAAGGGATGTGCCAGGGAGCCAGAAGACCTGTGCTCTCCATCACCTTGGGGCGTTTCGCCTCTCTTGTAGATGCTTTCTAACTCTGGTGTTCCTTATAGTAAATTTCAGTTCATACTTGAAAAAAAGCAAGCATTGTTTTGGAGGAATTGAAGTACTGTATTTTAAGGAAAGGACTCTTCTATCAGGTGCAGATTGATTTAACCCTCTACCTTAACTATCCCTTGCCCTTCTTCCCGAACTTATGTCACCCCAAAGCACAGTGACACCTTTTGGGAACCATAGCCACTGTAGTGAGGTGGCTGGGCTATGTAGATCTTGGCATGGGCCCTGGTGGTCTCCTGTTAACCTGCATGTGTGACTGCAGAAAGGCGGGGACTGGTTCTCGCCGTATTCCTCCTGGCAGGGGCCTGTGCGTGAGGCCAACTGCAGAACACCGCTAATGTTGGTTTTCAGAGTTTCCGGTCTTTTGTGAGTTTTCTCGTACCTCTTATGTTCTTCTCCCAACAGACTTCTTGGTTTGTCAAATTAATGCAAATGATGTGTGGAGAATGAAGAACTCTGCTAACGTGCTAGGTTTTCATATTTGGGTTTAGAGTTAGGGATAGTCCGTAGAAGGGAGAACATTTTCCTGGTGGTAGCAAGGCACTGATGTTTTTCTAAAACCTTTCTCTCTAGTCAGTATTTCCAGTTAGCCACCTAAGTTAAAATTGTGTTTTTGAGTAGGCAGTACATTTATGTGGTGCAAAAGTTCCATGTGTAAGTTGGTTGGTAGTGAAAGGCTTGCCCTTTGGCCACCTTCACCCCTTTCCCGGAGACAGCTGCTGCATGCATCCTTTTTTTTTTAAAGGATGTAAATTGGTATGTAATTCCAACAGGCTTTTAACCACTTTGTAGCCTAGGTGGCTGGCCTTGAATTCCAGACAGTCTCTTGGCCTCAGCTTCTGGAGTGCTGACATGTTTCACCACATTTAAGTTCTACCCAATCAATTTTTTTTAAATCTTATTTTTTTGACACAGGATTTTGGTATGTAGCTCAGATTCAGTGATCCTCCTGTCTCAGCACCCCTGGCACTGGGATTACAGGCATGAGCCACCACTCCCTGTCTCAGTCTCCATGGTAGGGGCAGCGTGGCATGTGGTGCCGGGGATCTAATCCCAGTCCCTATGCTTGCCTAAGCAGGCTAATCAGTTCTTGAGTACATTGATACATGTTGAATATTTTTGTGGGGGAGATCCATAAAAATATGTTTCTGTTCATAATAAGGATGCCCAATAGGTGGCTAACAAAATAGGCATTTTTTAAAAAGGTGTCTCAAGTGGCAGTGTGTCTCTGCAGGCAGTGAAACTTGTGACAGGAAGCTGGTGTTAGAGGCATGCTGTTTACATTTGGGAAGTTTGTGTGTTTCCTGTAGGGAGAGCTTGATCTCTGGCCTGCACTTACAGTAGTGAATGCTGACTACCAGAGAGCAGAGGGCTGGTGCGCTCAGCTCCCTCCTGCTCTGGCTCTGGGACTAGACGCAGGGCTTTCCACTGGCTGTATTGCTGCCATCAGATTTGCTGAGTCTCAGCCTGGCGCTTGTTTAAGTTGTGGCATTCAGACATTTTAAAGGGTGAGCAGCTCAGTTGTTAGACTGTATCTCTGTGGAAACCGGGTGAAACCTTGCTTAATCAGTTCATCTCCTTTCTTAGGTTTGAAAGAGAGAATAGTGAGGAGCTTTGAGGTCTCCCCAGACGGATCCTTCTTGCTCATCAATGGCATAGCTGGCTACTCACATTTGCTGTCAACGAAGGTGACTTAGCAGTTGTTGTTCATCTTGAGTGAGACCAAGGGTAGGGAGAGCATGTGCCAACTCTGTCCTCGGAGCAGCGTCTCAAGGCCTGGGCTCGTGTGGGGCTTCCGGGGTTGTTGTGGGCAGCTGGGGGAGCTTCCCTGTGTCAAGCAGTAGCATCGAGTGGGTTGTGGAATGTGAAGAGCTAGCCTGTCTGGCTCTGCGTGGTGGATTCTTTCCAAGCCATGTAATAATTGACAAGCCATGTTTATTCTTCCAGACCAAGGAGCTCATTGGTAGCATGAAGATTAATGGAACGGTTTCAGCATCCACATTTACCTCAGATAGTAAGAAAATATACACCTATTCTGGTAAGTGACTGGCATGAGAGGAGCGTTGGATGCAGGGCTGTTTCAAATTGAATCAAAGGCTGCTGTCAGTTTTTTTGTCTTAGTAAGAGTATCAGATTTAGGGGTTTTTTGTCTTTGAGACAGGCTCTCTGATTCATGCTGGCCTCGAGTTCACTTTGTAGCCCAAGCTGGTCTGGAATTAGCGATCCTCTTGCCTCAGCCTCCTGAGTGTTGGGGTTACAGATGTATGCTACCGTGCTTGGCTTTAGTTTTATTTTTAACTTTTTAAGTTTGTTTTTGAGTGTTGCTAGCACTTTTCTTAGAGATGGCAAAAACTGGAAATAGCCCATCTCCTCTTCTGCATAAGAGGATGACCCAACAAACTAGGATGTGCTAGCCGCAGTTTTCACATTCATTGCTTTCTCATGCACTGACTGGTAATTGAACGGCTGGCTCTCACAATGCTCAGCCTACATACACTCTTTCTCTAGCCCGGAAAGTTTTTTCAAGGAATTGGTTATGATAGTAATTTACTGAATTCTCACTGGGAGAATCGGAGTACACTGCTGGGGCGGCGTGGATGTCACAGCAGTGTCCACAGGAGAGAAAGGCTAAACGATGAGGAGCCACAGTTGCGGGCTGCCTGGCCATTTCTCGACCTGGTGAACTGCATGGGGAAATGGCGATCATCGGTGTGGAGTAGTGTAGGAGAGAGGAGGGACTAAGGGCTGATTTGGGCAGGTAGATGGCCATTGCAGCGTGAAAGCACACGTTGGCACCTTTTGTCTTCCTGTGTAGTTCTCCTTACCCAGAATTATTTGCATTTATTATTCACATTTAGCATTTATTATTATTTAAATGTCTCACTAATAGTTCTTTTACTTTCTCTTTCATTATCAAAAAAAATTTGCTGAATCACCTAGGTTATGTTTTAGGTACTGTCATGCCTGTTGATAGATGGCTTTTTTCCGTTCACATTGTTATATCAGTAATTTATGCGTAAACTATTGAAGCTTTTCCGAAAGCTTAACTCAGACTTTGTGATCTCTTTTGTTCTTAAACAATTGATCTTTTTTTTTTTTTTTTCTGTATTTAGTACAGGGTCTATAGGGTCTCACTACGTAGATCAGACTCCTAGTGGTTCACCGGTTTTCAGCCTCCGAAGCGCCACCATGCCTGGTCTCAATCCCTATCTCAGGGTTACCCTGAGGGATTGAACCCTGGCCGGTGTGCTGTGTCTAAGCAATCAGGTGCTTTAGTCCACTGTGCCTTGATGGTGTGTTTAATGACTGAGAGATGCACTTTTCTGTGTATATAAGTTTGAACAACAAACATTTAACTTTATTTACGTTATGGCCGGCTCAGCCTGCCCTGGGGCTGAGGCTGGCGCAGTATGTGGTGCTGGGGATCGAACCACAGTCCCTATGGTTGCCTAAGCTTGCCTAAGCAAGAGCTTTAAACTGCTGAGCTATCTTGCTGGCCCTGGACAACAAATACTTTTCATCAGGTTTTCTAGGAGCAAAAGAATTATGTCTATTTGTGGTCCCTTGTGCTATGGAAGAGGATTAAGAAGGCCAGTTTTCTTGCATTTCCTGTTTGAAACAAAACTAACCAAACCTTCATTTGGCTTTTTCATTCAGGGGATGGGGAAGTTTATGTTTGGGATGTGAACTCTAGGAGATGCCTTAACCGGTTTGTTGATGAAGGCAGTTTACGTGGACTAAGCATTGCCACGTCGAGGAACGGACAGTACGTGGCCTGTGGGTGAGTAAGCAGGGCTTTGCGAAGCCAGAAGCTCGACGTGGTCCAGGAATTGAAATAGTAGTTGTTGCAGTCTACCTTGTGATGTGAAATTGATCAATCTGGAGAGCCTCATGCTTTATACTTTCTTGATGGAGTGCTTAATAATACCAACGGCAGTTTCTTAGCTCTGTAGCAAAGAAAATAAGTGCACTAGCTTAAATCATTGTGCATTTTCTAGATTTGAAGTATGCATTGATCACATCAAATTTTTGTATGTTTAGCTTCTTGCCATTAATGAAGTGGTAGAGGGAGTCAACTTCAGTTTTTTTTTTTTTTTTTTTGTGGGACCAGGGTTCGAACTCATGACCTTGCACTTGCCCAGCAGGCACTTGTGCCTCGGAGCTATCTCCCCAGCCCCTTCAACTTCAGTTTTAATTGTGAAAGATACTTAGGGTAGTATTTTGTCTCGTAGGTATTAATAAAAACCAAATTGATTTGGTCCTGTCAGTATCCTTTGTAATATTGTAGGAACCTCAGAATATTACATAGGACACATGTTCTTGTATGTATTACTATAAGTAGTGGTTATTACACTGGCGAAAAATGTTTTTATTCTGCTTGATTCAAAAAATGCAACGAGGGAGGAAGAAGCATTGGATACGTAGTGGTAGTTCCATATTAATTTATCAATCCACAGGAATTCTATTACATGAAGAGACAACTATGATTCCATGATCTTGAGGGAGTTATTTTTTAAGTGGCTTTCTTAGACCAAACATGATGTGGAGTCTTTCTTAGAGTGGGAAGCCCAGTGGGTCTTGCTGTCTGAGACATTACATATTCTCTACTCTGTGTTCATTCCTTCAAAGTTAGAATTTGAAAAAAGTCTCTACTTTGGGTCCTGAGACAAAAGGCGAGTAGGAGGCTGTGGAATGTAGAGATGGGGCCAGCCTGTGTCTGTGCCTCAGGCAGTAGCATAGTGACAGAATACTGGTGTCCTAGAGCCCTGATCAAGGATGCTTCCTTCGCTTTGCTGCCCACAGTTACCTTTTGCCAAACCCATAGGAGGGTGTATTCAGCCTGAGTAGTGAGCATGAGAGCAGCAGTTCACGGTTAGAGGTCTGAGATTAAGCTCCTGCTCTAATACGTGCATGACAGGCTGTACCTTGCGATGTGTCTCGCTGCCAGGCTGTTTGAGCCGCTGTAGTATGTGCGTAACTGTCCAATCAAGTGGCTTTTTATTAGTGTAAAGACCAATAAACTTGACTGGTTCTGTTTGTACTGCTAGTGGTCTAGCTGCCTGATGAGGCAGTCATCCATGCACCATGGGTGGTTCAAGCCTGTGGAAACATGTTAAAACTAAGATTCGTGTCTCATGTAACTGCTCCTGCCTCTGTGTGGAGCAAAGGTAACTGCGCAAAATTACCCTTCACATTTGTGAAGTCAGCACACTTAATCTTTTATGTGGTCCTCGCCTGTTCTTTTGTGTATCACTTTCTATTCCCTGTGAAGGGCTCAAACAGGAAAGAAATTGATACCAGCAGTTTAAACTCAAGCAATTTTAATTTCTCTTCAGCATAATTGAACTCTGGTGTGCTTACCCATAGACCATTGTTAGGTCTTCCTTGTTAAACCTCTAAAGGAAGTCTTTACCCTTGGCAGAGGAGTTTGTGGTGCTGTCAGATAGATGGGGGAGAGTTGCTGGTGCTGGAGCAGACTGGGCAGAGGCGGGGAGACTGGCACCAGTGGAAACCTCCATCCTGGCTTTTGCTTCTTGCGCTGAGCTGCTCCTGAACCTGTCTTGTCATGTCTGTCACCTCTTGTCATCTTGTGTTCCGACACAGAGTGAATGCTTTCTGTCTACAGTTTTACTTTATAGGGAAATCTGGAAACTAAGCATATTGTAAATAGATAATTCTTTTATTTTATATTGTACTTTTCATGACTGTGGTTAATGTATGGATTACTGTCCATGTTCAGCCTGTGTGCATGTCAGCTTGCGGCATGTCTGTTGGCGTGGCCCATATTTGGGAGCTCATTTTGAATTTGCCTTTTCCTTTGTGGATGGGTCCTGCTCCCACATCTGGAGCACAGCTGGGGTGAGGCATTGGTAGGGGCTTTAGCCCATCTTTCCCAGGGGCAGTGCTCCTTCTTCCAGGCAGAATCTGAAGCTGAACCTTCACTGCAGCTTCTGTAAACACTTTGTTTTGTGACCTCTGTCTAGTCCAGAAACCAGTCAGTAAAAACAAAATGCCTAAAGGACTGAGTGTTTGATGGAGCAGTCAGTTACGGCCTTTCTCTCCCAGCTGTGTGACAGCCCTTATGTCCAGGCCGCTCTCAACTTCAAGTGGCTGCAGAAGGGCTCCTGCCTTTGCTGCAGGTTCGTTCGTTCTTTCTTTCTTTCTTTCTTTCTTTCTTTCTTTCTTTCTTTCTTTCTTTCTCTCTCTCTCTCTCTCTTTCTCTCTCTCTCTTCCTTCCTTTCTTTCTTTCTTTCCAAATTGAAAGCCATTTTGGGGTCTTTGTATTTAGAGTTGTCAAAGCCATGGAAATACCTATTTTCTAATGAAGGCTTTTCCAAGTGGTTTTGAACCAGGTTCTCAGTACAGCCCAGGCTGGCCTTGAACTCAGTAATCCTTCTGTTTGCTGGGATGATAGGTATAACCCCACCACTTTCAGCTGCCCCAGCACTGCTTTAAGTGCTTTCCTTACGTTTCATCTCATAGTGTGCAATCTAGGACTTCCTGTGCTTCATTATGAGGAGGCAGAGCCAAGATTGCAGCCTAGATCGCCTGGTTTCAAAGCCTGGGCTCTTGGCCATGTAGTCACTGCTTTTTAAGGCATGATTCTTTGTGTTGGTTTTTAAATGTAAATATGCAGTTACAAAGTTTGTAAATTATTGTTATGATTCTATATTTGGTAAGGCTCTGCAGGGTATTCAGGGTCTCACTACGTAGATTGGACTCCTAGTCATCCTGTCGTGTTCAACCTCCCAAGCGCTGGGAATACAGCGTTTGCCACCACACCCAATATCAATCACCGTCTTCAGTGCACTCCTGGCCACTGTGCTCTGCCTAAGCAGTCACTTCAGTCTGCTGAGCTATCAGGCTGGCCCCTTGTGAATTATTAAGGCAAGTGTCTTAGTTTTTACTCGTTGCTGGGACAAATACCAGACACTTAAGATGAAGGAAGGAAAGGCTTATTTAGCTCACAGTTTGTGGAGGTTTCCGTCCATATTCGGCTGGCCCAAGGCTGAGTGGGACAGAGCAGAGAGCATCCAGTTCATGGCGGTGGAACAGCAACAAAATGGTGGCAGAAGTAGCCAACCAAACAGGGCAGCAGAGAGCAACAACTCTAGTCTGGCTCTCTGTCTCTCTTTATATTCCTATCAGGCTCTCCGCCTTAGGATATCCGCCCTAGACCCCACCCATAGTCTCAGCCTCACTCAGACCGATAATGCCATCAGTACTAAAGCCCATAATCCCAGGGATCATGGATCAAGTCTCAAACTCCAGAAGTTCCCACCTAATGACTCCATGAGGCTTTGTGGGGACAACTAGACATAAACCATAACAGCAAGACTTACAAGTAAAGAAAGCTTATGGTTTAGATTGTCTTGCTGTAAGCCCTTTCAGGCTATTTGGAAAGGCAGCTTCAACCATTTGTGCTTCAGCTTTCATGTAGCTTTACCTTTTCAATCTTTTAGCATCTCTAGATGTAGCTTCCGTTGCTATTTTTTCCCACTTAAATCTGGGTTTTAAGTTCTTAGCTTAAAATTTGCTTGAATTTGTGACTTTAGCAGACCCTTTAGATTTGAAGAATGTGGGAGATAGTTTTCAATAACTTTAAGTGAACAAACAAAATGTTTTTCATCTTTGCACTGTATGTAGGGTATTTTCAGGGTTAGTTTATTCTTGTTGCGATTGTCTTTTTCCTCTTAGGTCTCCGTTTGCTGTGTATCTTTTCAAAAAGTTTTAGTGAGTCTACTATTACAATCACAGCACCTACCAGCTATATGTGCCTATTTAAAGTAAAATTTAAAATTCGGTTTCTTAGTGACACTGGCCATGTATATGTGTCTGCTGGATCCATGTGGGACAGTACAGGTGTGGGGGGCTTCCCTCACCCCAGATGTCCGGTTGGAGGGGTGCTCTGAATCCAGTTCTTCTGTCGATACAGGAACTCAGGTCTAAGAGTTAGGTTAGTGAAGGCATGGCTAACTGGCTGTTAGTTGTTAAGCTGGCATCTGGCAAAGCTGAATCTGGGCTTCTGGCTGCCTGGTTCTAACTTCAGTGCTCTTTTCTAACCACTACTCTTCCCCTCACATATTTTTATTATATTTTAAAAGTGTAGTGAATAATTCAGGGGTATAGAAAAGTGTGAAATTCATGCTTCTGAAATTTTAGTGCCCTGATTTGGTTTCATTCTTCATCTTTTTTTTTTTTTTTTTTGTCTTTTTGAGACAGGGTCTCACTGTGCAGCTCAGGCTGGCCTTGAGCTCATTTTTGTAGCCCAGGCTGGTCTCGAACTTGCACTGATCCTCCTGCCTCAGCCTCCCAAGGGCTGGAATTACAGGCATGTACCACCACGCCTGGCTCATTCTTCATCTAGAAAATCTTTCTGGAAGTAATTTTTTATTTTTAAAATTGAGTCAGTTGTGGCCTTTATAAGCAGTGAAAAAAGTAACCATCCTTTTCCTACCCATACACAGTGTATTTGTCTTCACATGATGTTGTTCCTGTGTGTCCGTATGTCCAGATCTCCTCTCTTTACAGAGTGTGCCAGTGTTGTTGGATTAGGAATCCAGCCTACTGCAGTGTAAAGTCACCTGAGCTAATTATATCTGCCATGATTCTTTTTTTTTTTTTCAGAACTGGGGATCGAACTCAGGACCTTGCACTTGCTAGGCAGGCACTTGTGCCCCTGAGCCATCTCCCCAGCCCCACTGCCGTGATTCTACTTGAATTTTTTTTTTTTTTAAGGTGAGATCTCACTGTGTAGTTCAGGCTGGCCTTGAACTCACTGTGTAGCATAGTCCCCTAACTCTCATCAGTCCTCCTGCGTTAGTCTCCTGAATGCTGCTATTACAGGTGTATGTCACTATGCCCAATTTGGACATAAGTTTTATTTATTTTTTTAAATTTAAAGTATTCATTTATTTATTTTAAATTTAACAGTGGTTATATTACATATTTTCATCATCAGATCAGTTCAGATTAATAGATAAAGGTCTATAAGATTGATCAAACAATTGAATTGAATATTAACACTTTCAATAAACATTACTTTTTTTTTTTAACAGTTGACACACTGCATATTGTCCTCACAATACTTGTGCAGAGCACAGGGTGTGGACATGACACACCTTCCAATTGATATAGGTAAGGAAAGAAAAAAAAAATTAGAGTTCTTATATTAGGGAGACTATATGATATTTACACATGTAGGTCTGGTTTATTTCACTAATGAGTATATGCTCAGTATACATCCATTTATATATATGAGGTCTTCCAGTTTATCATTCTTTATAGCTGAGTAATACTCCATTGTATAAAAATACCACATTTTCTTCAACCATTCTTCAAATGATGGGCATTTTGGTTGTTTCCAAGATTTGGCTATTACAAATTGAGCTGCTATAAACATAGGTGCACAGATAAC
>PVJA010047628.1:0-14553 GCA_004027025.1 Myocastor coypus
ACTGACTCTTCTATTCCATGAATGACAGAATGCCTTACCGTTTTTTGTATCCTCTTCTTTGATGAATGTTCTACAGTTTTTATTACACAAAACTTTCATATTTTGGTTAACTGTATTCTTAGATGTATTTTTCATAGCTACTGTAAATAGAATGCCTTTCTTACCATCATTTAGTTCAGATAATTGTTTGTTGCTGTGTAGTTATGCTACTGATTTTTCAAGTTAACCTTCTATCTAGTAAATTTGGTAAGTGCATTTAGTTTTTTCCAACAGTTTTTGGTGGAGTCTTTCAAGTTTCCTATAAATAAGATAATGCCACCTATGGATAGGTACAATCAAAATGTAATACTAATGCATGAAGACACCACATTGAAGTGTAGGATCCCGTAACAGTAGACAATGATAAAAATTATATTTAAAAGACCATGACACATGCAAAGAATAACAGTTGGACTGCCTCTTCCTCAATCTAGATGTCCTTTGCTTTTCTCTTCCCTGACTTCTTGGCCTAGGATTTCCATTGTCATATCAAATAAAAGTGATGAATGTGAACAGCTTTACCTTGCTCCAGATTTTTGAGGGGAAAAAATATCTTTTGACTGTCCCCATTTGGCATGTTAGCTGATGGCTTATTATAGATGGCATTTTTGTGTTTTGTTACTTCCACACCTAATTTGCTCATAGTTTTTATTGTGAAAATAAGTTGATTCTGTCAAAATGCCTCTTATGCAACTATGGAGATGACCGTAGTTTTACTTCTTTACTGGCGTGTCATGGCACACTTATCCGTTTGTGTATGCTGAGTGAATAGATGTTCACGAAAGGTAGCATCATTTTTCCTTTACAGTTGAGGAAATTCTGCCTGAGAATTTTCAACCAGACTGATTTCCCAAAGTGAAACTAAGAAATCCAGTGCATATATATATATATATATATATATATATATATATATATATATATAAAATGTTTGTATTTTGGTCAGACTTGCCTAGGAAGACCTTAAATATTATGCTGTTTTGATGAGTCTTGCAGATCTTGAGAAATAATTCCTAAATAATTTCAGAACACTCTATGTTTTAATCAGATATTTGACTTAGAAATTCTATAATTTTCTTATTTAATCTTGATGAAGTCCTCTAGTATTATCGCTACATCTTTCATAATACTGAGCATAAGGCATAATTTCCAATATACTTTCAATCTTTACTTAACATGTGGCCCCTGCATTGAAATGGAATTTTCATTCAATCAAGGGCTATAATCCTTTTTTTCCTAAGACTAGAACACAAGGAATGCTCAATACACATTTTATTAATTAAGGTATAAGTATACATATTAACTCTATATTTTAAAGCCAAACCAAATACTATGTGCATGAAATTATTTATTTGATAACACACCTTATACACAGAGATAAAATTATCCTTTATCACTCTTTTTTTTGTCTTTTTATCTCTACATCTTTCCCCTGTCCAATAAAAGCATGTATACAAAAGGGGCCTATTTTTCAGCAGGAGATCTGAAAACATCATGGCCTCATAGCCAAAAGAAACAATATTGCACTGGAAAATACACCGAAGTGAATCTTCTTTTTAGTGTTGGCAAACTCTCTAGTATTTCAGCTGAAACAATAAAGTAAGCAGATCTGTATGATAAACAGTCTCCTCGAACTACTTGTCACTGAAAACAGAGGCTTCCAGAATAAATGACAAGAAGGCTCTTTCCCATTATAAAGTATTACATAAGTACTGACTGACAATAACACAAAGTCATGCCAAACTGCAATGGAACAGCCCTTATGAATTATATAAGCGAAAAGCAAAGATCAAGCACAGTCAGCCACACTTCTCTAGATCCCTCAGAAACTTTAAGAGAGCCAAGAAAAAAGAAAACAAAAATTTCAAGCGGACTCACAACGATTTTTACACATTGTTTAAAAAGAAATTTTAAATCAATGCTCTTTTAGGAGGATTTATATAAGGTTTCTTGGTTCTAGAAAAATAGTGGACACCACAGATGAATAAGACTCATGCCCCAGGCTTAGGTTTTCCTGGCTAGAAAGACAGGGCCTTGCAGGCAAATGACAAGAGAAATCTTTAAACACGCTGTGGGCCCAAGCGTTTGCAGTGTTCCAGAACCTTCTACATCTGCTCAACCACTTAGACTCTTTACGAGACCCTGAGAGAGCAAGAACATAGATTCTTCCAGTTCTTCTAGTAGAAAGTATTGGAAAAGGAGAATTTTAATAGAATTATTTTTCCTTTTTTATGAGATCTCACCATCAGTGGAAACTAGAAAAGCCATCTGTTTCTAAATACAACTAGTTTTTCACAAAAGAAAGCACTTAACTGTCAGAATTTGGGAGCAAAATGTATAACCAGCTACTCTCTGACATTCTACAAAAAAAAAAATTATTCATTGAGGGGTCATTTATTAAGCACACAACATGTACCCAGCACTGTGTTAACCACTGGTGATAGAGCGCAATACAAACTTCATCTAATGATGCTCCATTTCTGTTACTGTAGACATTTTCTGAAAAGAAGACCAAGGCGCTGAGTTTAGTCCTAGCCTATGAGGGCTGAGTCCCCAGGCTCCCTGCTCCTGCCAAGTGCCAAGAACAAGGTCTTACAGTCCCTTTCCTCCTCTTCAGCTGGTCTTAGGGCCAGTGGGGGAAATCATTCTCTCCATCTCAGGCACAGAGGGAATTCTGGGTGAGAGATGGTCATGTGCTTATCAGTCTTGCAAATGAACAAACTCCAAATGGCCTCTCCTAAATCCAGCCGCCCTGAGCTGAATCTACTTCAACATGCAATAAACAAGCAAAACTTCACACCTGAATTTTGTTTTTACAGCTCATCTATTTATTTCCAAGTCTATGATGCTTTCTGCTAGTGAGGTTCTGTCTCCTTTTTCCCACATTCGTGTCTCACAAGCCTCTTTTGGTTTCCCCTCCCATTCCCATGAGATAGAGAGTTCCCTATTCTCTTTAATAACACTGAATATAAGGCATAATTTCCTGTATAACTCCAATTTTGCTCAACATGAGGCTCCTACATCAAAATGAAAGTTCTACCCAATCAAGGGCCATAATCTTTTTTCCTAAGACTAGAATACAATGAATTCTCAATAAATATTTTATTAATTATTGGATGAGTATGCATACTAACTCTATATTCCAAAGCTAAAGCAAACATCATCTGGATGAAATTATATATTTAATAGCACACCTTATACACAGAGATAAAATTATCCTTTATCACTCTATTTTTGTCTTTTTCCACATCGATCACTTCTAATATAAAACATATTTTATTCTTTCATATTTATCATTTAAGGGCTGTGTCAATCACTAGAATACAAATCCCACAAAATCAAGACTATCAGCAGCCTAGAATTATGCCTTTCTCACAGTAGGTGCTCAATAAATATTAAATAAATGAGCAGACAGCCTATTTTATTTTTTTTTTTAATTTTATTTATTTATTTATTTTCTTGTTTCAGAACCTTTGTTTGTTTATTCACTCATTTTTATGGCCGGCTCAGCCCGCCCCGAGGGCAGGGCGGGCGCAGCATGTGGCGCTGGGGATCGAACCGCGGTCCCTGAAGCCGCCCAAGCTTTCCCAAGCAGGCGCTTTAGACCACTGAGCCATCCCGCCGGGCCAGACAACCTATTTTAATATTAGCATTCAAGGATTTAATTTTTGAGCTATCACTTAAATTGTTGTGTTACCTACGGAGATAAAATGTTAGGCATAAAATTTCTGCTATTTTCTTAATTCCAATTTTGACTTTTAAAAGTCTTTCAGAGGCCAGGGAGATGGCTCAGTGATCTAAGCACCTGCCTGGCATACAGAAGGACTCAGGTTCAGTGCCAAGACCACATGCTGTGTCAGGCCTGCGCTGTGGCAACCACCAAAAGTGTGTGGTGGTACAAGCCCATAATTCCAGCACTGGGGAGACTGAAACAGGAGGATCACTGTGAGTCCAAGCTGTGTAGCAAGACCCTGTACCAAATAAATAAATAAATAAATAAATACATAAATAAATAAATAAACCTTTTTAAAAATAAAAGGCTTTCAGTATTAAACCACCAAAGGACATTTATGGGAATCTGAGTGCCTCTTAACCTAATATCCTTGCTTTTGCTCAAAACGCTTATAGCCATTCATTCAACTTCTAGGTTTATTTCTCTAGCTAAGTCACCTAGATCCTACTCAGATTTATATGTCTGTCATTGTCTCTGTATTAATCAAAGTTGTAGAATTTCACACAGAATAAAAATTATATCTGATCGTCTAAGGCCTCTTAGTGTCTAAGCAAAGGTACCGGAAGGTATTTACATTACTTTCCCACAAGCATGACTTAGACGTGATGCCTGGACAAGACTTGTAGATCACATGTCTGTGTCTACATTTCTAGCTCAGCGCATTTTCAAACTATATCTTGGGTGTTAAACTATACATAATGATTTTATTTCATTGTCACCAAATTTTTTTAAAGTTAATTAGCATTTTTCATGGTCTTCTTAAGCATCTACATATCATTATGAACTGTTAAATTTTTATCTTTTATGAGTAAACTTCCTTAGCTAATATTATCAAAAATACCAAAACTCCAAGTTATGCAACTTTATAAATATTTTTAAATTTATTTATTTGATAAAGGGTTTTGTTATGCAGTTCAGACTCATAGTGATTCTCCTGTCTCAGCCTCCCCAGCTGATTACAGGATTATAGGCATGCACCACCATGCCAGGTTATGCAACTTTTTATAAAGCATTTTGCTGTCATTGTTGGTAAATAGAAACTTTATAATAAAATTGCCAAAATTTCTGGCTTTGAGAGTTCAGTGGTATTACAGTACAATACAAGGTATCTCAACTATGAGACTATGTTACTTCAAGGCACTTAATCTGAACATTAAAACAATACACACACACCAAAAAAAAAAAAAAAGAACACAGAAAAAAGTACCTCCTCTAACAGTATTCTAAGCTTCATAAGGCTTTAAACTTAATAATCTCTCTCTTAACTGAAATAGCTAAGAAAACTGTGAAATAACATGAAATTTAAATCTTACTAAACGAACACATCACATTGTCATATGCTGCAACATACAACACTATATTCACAGACCTATGCCCTGTTCTTATTAATACTCATTCTTTCTGAGTTATAATTCGCATACCATAGAATTTACCATGTTAATGTTGTATAATTCCATGGCTTTTTGTATATCTTCACTTTTTCCACAAGAGATACTAAGTCCAGAACATTTTCATCATCTAAAAGAAAATGATCTTTCATTACCCTGGTGAAAACTCTTTTCCAAATAAAATAAAAATTTCATTAAATAAAATGAAAATATAGTTTCTAAAACATTTTATAGCAAGACTATGTCTTTGCTTCATAGTTCATCTGTAGCACACTTGCTTCAAAATCTCCTATAAATTCAGATGAGGCTTTGGAATGTCTGCTAAATAAGTTTTGGAAAGAAAACATAGGGGAAACTACTAACTTCTATAAGTTTCTTCCAGTGGTTAGTAATTTCGACTTCGATATCCTAATAAATTATTCTACCCAAGCTATCGAGCAAACTAATACTTATTGAGTGCTTCCCAAATAAAGTATTCAAAATAAAAATATCGATTTAAATAAAAGACGTTTGACATAGCAACAGATCATTCCCATTATCAAATTTATCAGTAAAGTATAATGAAACAAAACAATCAACATGAAATTATTCATAGAACATCATTAATATCTAAATTTAATCATTCAATGACCATTCAGTTGCTATAATAAATCTATAAAATTATAATATGGTTTTCAGATTATAATACATGTAATCTTTGTGCCAAAGGTATCAAAATATAGTAGGGAAATGAATATGAAGTAAAGCAAAATAAATCACATCTGGTGGTATGATACTACTACGAAAGTGCAAAAGCAAGTATGATTGCAATAACATGTCTTATTTTTTCCTCTTTCTTCTCTCTAAACTGATATAAAGTTACATGTACAATCACTTGAGGAACAAAACAATGTAACTCATTCAACCAACAGTATTTATTGAGCACTAAAAAACTGTTTAGTCTGCCTTTCTTTGTGCAATCACTCCAACTCATTCCAAGAAAGTTCTGCTCAGTCTGTATTTCCTGTAAAACTGACCTTGCCCCCACCCTGCACCCACTCCCAAAGCTCCCTCAGCAAGCTAGCCTTGTCTTAAACAGCTTGAACAATTGAGTAATTTGGGTGGGAGGAGTGCTTTAATTTTGCAATGAATTTCAAATTGTTGAGTTACTATATGTTATTCTCAGAAGATGATAAATAAATCAATGGCAATAAAACTGCATCTACATGTGAAGAAAAAAATTCTATTTAATGAGCACACCAAACTGTATCATTGTCAAGGAATGCAAAATACTTAGGGGAAATCAGCATGGCTTATTGAGCCAAACCTTACCAGTGTTTGAAAGAGTAAACAGCATGCTAGACTGGCTGAGCCCTCACCATATGATACGTACAAGCAAGCAGCTAGCACTTGGGACAGTTAAAAGAGGCAACAAAATGGTCATTTCTGTCTCCAGGACATGACCATATTAATAAGATTTCATTGTAAATTGACACCGTAGCAGAACTAGAGGCCTGAGCTGTGTCAGTGTGTCAGAGGGCTTGTTATATGAGCCTTAGTGAATACTAGCGACCTCAGCAAATAAAGTCCGCGCAATTATGACTCTCCTGCAAGCTGGGAAATGTGAGACTATCTTTGACGTCCTGTATTTAAAAGACTTTACTTTGTATACTCTCCGTGTAATCCTTTTCTACTTTAAGTTTGGATTTGGAGTTGACTCTTTATCTTGCCTCTGTTGCCATTTTATAATTTCCCTTTGTTTTGTAGATGGGGAGTGCTGAGGGACTGTCCCTCCCTGTGCACAGATGTGCCCGCTAGACACGAAGCTCTCTGCCCATCCCAGCCCCCACCGCGCCAACTGGGACTTCCGCATTGAGGTAGGAGAGATCTCCAGGAGAAGCTTTGAACAGATCATGAACATCCAGCACCCAGCATGGTAGCAGCTGCGCCAAGGCAACTGAAGAGCTCAGTAGTATAAATGAAATATAAATCAATAATCTCAGAAATAGAAATCAATAATCATATGGTATGTGTGTATTAGTGAATGTATGTGTATAAGCAAGCCATATCATTGTTGCTGCATTTAGAGATGGAAATTAATAAAACAACTAAGGAGAACACTATGAAGCCTACTT
The DNA here is from genome assembly GCA_004027025.1 of Myocastor coypus. Classification (NCBI taxonomy): domain Eukaryota; kingdom Metazoa; phylum Chordata; class Mammalia; order Rodentia; family Myocastoridae; genus Myocastor; species Myocastor coypus. Next base: position 7,272 of record PVJA010047628.1, read on the forward strand.
GGCATCATTATGTGATCAAATAATAAAGAAGGACATTTTGTAGAAATATAAAACTATGAGAAACTTTTAACTATTTCTCTTGCTTCTTTACGTGTGTGTGTGTGTGTGTGTGTGTGTGTTTGGTACAGGGTCTCACTATGCAGCTCAGATTCATAGTGATGCTCCTGCTTTCAGCCTCCCCAGTGCTGGGATTACAGGTGTGCACCGCCAGCCTCAGGCTCAGTGGCCCGCTGATCACACCCGGGGATGGGTTCAGCACAGCCTGTGGTGCTAGGAATCAAATCCTGGTCCTTGTGCTTGCCTAAGCAGATGCTCACTCTGCTGTGCTATCTTTCTGGACCTTCTTGATTCATTTCTGCTAAAGTTTTCTTCAATGCTACAATTAAATCTACCTGTCTTCTTTCACTGCACTGGTGATTTCTCAGTAACTTTAATGTTTTTCAGCTTTAAACTTAATGTACTCCTAAAGTCTTCTCTTAAGCAATAATCTTTTATTTGTCTGTTAGCTAACATTGTTTTCTTCAGTAATCTTTCCAATCTGTGAAAACAGCAAAGCTTTTAGTTTATACCCACTCCTGAAAGATCTCTTCTGTACAAATATATTCAAATAAGATACTATTTGAATTTAAATCTTAGTAATTTTTACCATAGTTTGTAATAATCTTATTAAATACTATCAGTGATAGTAGTCTTATCTAAACTTTCAACTCTTTAATAGTAATTCTCTACAAAGTCTTATTCATTGCAACTTTATTCATTTATGTATAAATGACAACACAAAGAAAAATATTTTTGTGTACAAATTACTGCAACATGCTAAGAAAAGGAGGAGTTAAGACAGACATCACTAAAGACTACAGGACAGACGAAGGAAGACCACAAGATTGTGTCTCTGTTGTTCTGGAGTGAAGCGGGGAGAAAGGAAAGATTGAAGAGCGAGAGATTTTCCTGAAGACTTCCAGCAAGTTGTCATTCACCAACTTGGAGGAGGTGAAGTAACGGGAGAGGAAACAATATGAGTAAAAATGCGTCTGCAATTGTCATATGTGAGTGTACATAATGCCATATGGAATTTACTGTGGTATTGCTGCTGCTGCTGCTGCTGCTGCTGTTTCATTAGTTAAGGACTTCTCTGTATAAAATCTTGTACTATATCATTGATGGCATTGTGTTGGTCTTTCATGTATCCTTCATCCAAGTAACAAAGTGGTAACCATATGTTGAAAATCCTATCACATTGTTCGTGATGCATGTGCTATGACTTTGCCATCTCTCTTCAAAAAACCTATTGTGTCAGTTACTCTTCTCTTCTTGCTGGGACAAATACCTAACACTCCAAATGAAGGAAGGAAAGGTTTACTTAGCTCACGGTTACTGAGGTTTCAGTCCACACTTGGCTGGCTCCAAGGCAGAGAGACACAGAACAGAGAGCATCCATTCATGGTAGCAGCAAAGAGCAGAAAACAAAAGAGCAAAGGGAGGATTAGCAGCGACAACAATGGTTACAGAGAGCACATCTGTCTCCCTTAAGTTGCATTCAGGCCATCCACCTCAGGCCAGGTATAGTATTCACACCCATAATACCAACAGCACTCACATCTACATTCCCAATGGATCATGATTAGTCGCAAACTGTAGAAGTCTGTCCCAGGATTGCATGAGGCTTTGGGAGAAAAACTCAACACAAACCATAACACCTATCTTAAAGAGACAACATGGCTGCTTACATATGCACGAATAAAAATGTGTAGTGTAAAAACATAAAATTCTCAATGTATCTGATTTTTAACTCACATATTTGTAGAACTGTATGTGCTATCACACTTGTTCTCCCTCTCTTCATCACACTCCCTTCAAGATCCTTCTCAGAAAGCTACTGACGGTTTTGTGGCCCTATGACATATATACAGTAAATGGAAGAGAGGAAAATAGAATTTGAAGAGAGACTAAATTTATTTGCTGAAGGGAACTAAAGATCAGAGACAGTGTCACTGCGCAATTTCAAAGCCATACTCTACAGAATCACAATAATCAAACAATGAGCCCACTGGCCTACAGTGCCCGTGTCTATCTATACAAAAGAAGTGTGTGTGGAGAAGTCTCCTTCACATCTACTGCCGATGGGTTCCTGACCTGGCTGCCAAGACCACTCAATAAGGAAAGAAGGCTCTGCCATGAAGGGTGCAGAAGCTAATGCCAGAGAGATGGCTCAGGGGCACAAGCCCTTCCTGGCAAGTGCAAGGTACTCAGTTTTCTCTGGTACTGAAAAAAAAAAAAAAAAGACTAGAAATAAATCAGAGACCTAAATCTAAGGAGCTAAAATCTTAAAATCTTAAACTATATTTAGAGCTTTATTTAAGCATAATAATCATGAAAGAAAACATAGGGTAAATACTAACGTTAAATTTGGTAATATTTTTCTAGATGTGACACCAAAAACACAAATAAAGGCAAAATAAGTTGTTGAGCTTGTGAAAAATTAAAAACTTTTCTTTATCAAGGAACACTATAAGAAAGGGGAAAAAAAACACAGAATGGTAAAATATGTGAGAGACACACATATAACAAAGACCCAGAATACAGAATATAGGAAGAACAATTAACAAATCAGCAACAAAAAATAAAGAAGAAAAAAACAGTTTTTTAAGCAAAAGTCCTTAGACATACATCTCTCCAAAGAAGATACAAAAATAGCCAGCAAGTCCATGAAAAGATGCTTGCTGTCATTAGTCATTAGGGAAATTCAAATCATAACCACACAAGATACCATTTCACACTCACCAGGATGGTTGTAATCAAATAAATGGAAAATAACAAATGTTGGGTAGAGGAGAAGAAATAGGAGATCTAAAACATTTCTGGTAAGAATGCAAAATGGCACAGCTGCTGTGGAAAACAATTCAGCGGTTCCTCAGTGAGTTGAACATGGAATTACCGTAAGACCTAACAAACCCAATGTTGATTATCAGGAGATACTCAAGAGAATTAAAAACAAAAATACATGCATAAATGTTCGTATAACACTGCTCACAATGGCAAAAGGTAGAAGTAATCCTCTTGCCCTCCTATCAGTGAATGATTGAACAAAATGTGTTATATGACATGCAGGGGACATGTATTATTCAACAATAAAAAGCAATGAAGTGCTATATATGTTACAACATAGACAACCCTCAAAACAGTCACGCTAAATTCTTCCAATTTTGCATACATACATATGGTAATATGAGCAACTAGTTGAAAGACAACACTACACATTACAACACTGAAAATTCATATTATTTTGTTAAGTGAAATTCTGTATCACTTGTAACTTTTCTGTTTCAATACTGTTTTGTGCTCTCTTTCAAAAATAAAAAGGCATAAAATAAAGGCTAAGTAAAGCTAAAGGAAAAAGCCTGCCTATTGTTTGATTAATTTACATGAAATATTTAGAATGGAGAAATCCATAAGAGAAGACGTTGGTGGTTTCCAGCAGCTGGGAGCAGGAAGAGATGGAGAAGGACTACCTGAGCCATACAGAGGTCCCCTTCGGGGTGATGGAAGCGTCATGAAGCTGTATAGTAGTAATTGTTGCACAACACAGTCAGCGAATTAAATGCAATTAAATTTTACATGTTAAAATTATTTAAATGATACATTTAACATGTGCTGCCACAACAAACAGATCAGCTAAAAAGCTGTCAATTGATTTACTGCTGATCATAGGAAAGAATTGTGTTTTTTCGGCTTCCCATTACTACTAACAAATACAAGAGGCAATTAACTTGCAGAGAAATTTATTTTGCCTCATGATTTCACAGATCCCCGTCCAAGATAAAGTGACCCCACTGCTTGAGCCTCCTGCGAGAGCAGCACATCACAGCAGGTGTGGGGCAGGAAACCACTCGTCTCAAGAGCCAGGACAGGAGTGAGACAGGAGCGCCTCAGGGTCTCACAATACTGTCCAAAAGACACTTGCAGGACCCATAACATCCCATAAAGCTCTGCCTCCTGGAGGTCCACAATGCCACCAATGTCATCTTCCTGGAACATAAGCCTTTTCCATTGGGCACTCTGGGGACATTCAACATCAAAGTGATAGCAGATGTGAATAATGCATACAATGAAAATTAGTAGAAAGACGTGCATCTGAAGCTGAAAGACTGAAGATTCTGTTATTTTGTGTGCATAGAACAGAACTCTAGCTATCCAGAGGTGCACAGAAGACAGGGTAGCAGCAGCAGCAGCAGAAGGGTACAGGAGAAGGAGCTAAGTGGCAGAGCCAGATGTCGCCCTCAATAAAACCACTCGTAACTGGGACAAAGCACACTTCAAAGCTCAAACAAGAACTTCTATCTTTCTTTGGCACATACATTTTCCATGAAAAACTGATTTACAGAATTGCAGTTTCTCCAGTGGCTGTTGCACATCCAAAGACTTAAATATCAAGAAAAGAAAAATGCTCTTCTCCTGCCCTCTCAGTCTGCAGCATCACACTGTATCAAGACAGAAGGGGGCTGAGAGCCCTTCCTGCACAACCTACCAGCTGTATGAATGCTGAAGAAAAGGCTCTGGTCTTGACTCCTCAAAGTTCAAATAGATCTTCTGCAGTAGATGGTAGAGATTTTAATGAGGAGCAAAATGAGTTTCCACTTAGGACTTGGGTCTTTTCAGTTTCTGCCTTCCCCATTATTTGTGGCTTTGAGCAAATTATTTAAAGGCTCTACATATTCATTTCTTCATCCATAAACTGGAAAATGATAATATTAGAACCTATCTCCTGCTCCTACTGTGATATTAGTGGCAATACACATAAAGCACTTAGGACAGTAGTCAGGACCTAAAGAACAAGGGTTTGGCATGCATAGCTTAGGTCAACTCTCCTTTTGGCCATGGAAGAAAAGATAAAGATAACTTTATCTTTATGGATAATTTTCCATATTTGTCCAACCCAGACTACTAGGGAAGATGAGTTAGGGATTTAGAGCTAAAGTCCTGGTTATATGAAAAAAGTAAGCATTTACTTGGCCTGTTCCCATACCCTGAGTACCTAAATGTGGAAGAAAGTTGGAAAGTTAAGATATGGGGTCTCATATGTCTTCTTCCTTCCAAAACTTGGAAAGCTCCACCTATCTGCTGGGTTATTATGAGAAACGAATGGCACATGGAAAGGCACAAGCTCACCACTTGGAACCTAGTAAGCATTAATTCCCTGTTGCCCACTACTACCACTTTTAGAATTATTTCCATTCACCCACTACCCTTCTGCTAAGGTTTTGACTTTACTTAAACTTAATGAAAAGAAAATAAAAGAAGAGAGAAGAGGAGAGGAGAGGAGAGGAAAGGGGAGGGGAGGGGAGGGGAAGAAAGAAAGAAAGAAAGAAAGAAAGAAAGAAAGAAAGAAAGAGGGAAGGAGGGAGGGAGGGAGGAAGGAAGGAAGGAAGGAAGGAAGGAAGGAAGGAAGGAAGTCAATTAACATTTTTAAGAAGGTACAATGAGACTATTTAGCTGAGTTAGGGCACTGAAGAGTCAGTTCCCTGAGTGTCTGTAATATTTTTACCTCATTCACTTACTTTTATAAGTGTCACTCACCACTTGTCAGCCTTAATTTTGTCATCTACAGTTATCTACTGCTACATAAAATATTTTCTACCCTGAAACCAAGACTTCATAAATAAAAAATATTTGAGATGCTTTTGATTTCTTATATACTGCATAGTCAAGAGCAATATGGAACAAAGAAACACAGAGAAATTTGAACTTCAGAATGAGAAACTTCTACTTCAAATCTGATCAGTTCTTAGTGGCTGTGATGTAAGAAAGAGATTATTTTTACACCTTCTTCGCATCTTATTCTTGACATATAAAGTAAAAAATTGCTTTCAAGGATTTTGCAAGAATTTTATAAAATACAAATGAAGAGCTGAACGAATAGTAGAAGCTTAACATTCCTTAGGACTTTCTGTTCATAATTAATCTTTTGCTGTTCTTATTACTATTAAGATTTGATTAACTCTTGCATACGATCTTGTATATCTTTCTTATACAAAGTTGAATGTGTATTTGACATATGTTGGAATTTTGTAAGAATTGGAAAACCATACAAATATAATTTTATGAAATGTGTTATTGTTAAGTTCAGCAATAGTCAAGATTTAACTATGACAGATTTCCAGCTATGAACATGGGTGCACATAGATTACTGTGGTATTATGTTTTCAGCTCCTCTGGGAAAATACACAAAAGGGGAATATCTAGGTCAAATGGACCTCTAATCCTATTAATTTACTAAACAGAACATTTTAGCGCTATATTGTTTGATCAATTTTACATTGATCTGGCAATCTGAGCAACTACTTTGAAGATAACAATATTCAGAGTATAAGATATATCCAATATAATAACCTTTGCTAATTTCCTAGCATCTTGCTTTAAAATTTTTTGTCATTTTTATTATTTTTATTCCCTTTAAAAGAAATAGTCAAGAAAATATAGCATTTGTGAGTGTTAACTAGCCTTCTACTACAGAAGCAAAATACTTGAGAAATGTGTAAGAACAAAAGATTTATTTCAGTTTGTGATTTTAGATCATTGCCAGTTGTTCTTGTTGCTTTGAATCTGTGGCAACACAGTACACCATGGTGAGGAGCACAAGACAGAGAGGTCCATTCACCTCATGGTGTCCTGGAAACAAAGAGAAAGACATGAAGGGTCCCATGGTCCCCTTCAAGGGCACACCCACGTGCTTTCTGCTAGGCCCCATCTCCTCAATAATCCATCACTTTCCAATCATGCCATAGATAGGCTACAAAGCCTTTAACATTTAACTCTTCAGGAGACATTTAAAAGCAAAACTATAACAGTGTAGCAATAAATTGGTTAGTTTTGATACATTATCAAAGAGCTAAGTGGGATGAGCAAAAATATTATGTAGCAAAAAAAAAATGAATCTTAAAATATGCATTACTGGTTCAGGAGAAGTAGACCATTTGTCACATTTGTTATGACACTATTTTCCTTTTCTTTTGGATCCTGAATTCTACTTCTTAAAATGATAACAATGGATTTAATAATCATACTCCCTCAGAGTAATTAATGGTCCATAATAAACCTTATATTACTAATGTTTTTTAGCCTAGACCTAATGATTTAAAACAAAGAAAAGAAGACTATAATAGTGACTGTTTTGAGTACAGAAACTACTTATCCAGGAAGACATGCTTGGGTAAAAATGATAGATCCCTTTCAAGTGATATTTGATCTGTACACAAAACCATCCTTGACTGTAGCAGTGATGCCA
>PVJA010047629.1:0-14574 GCA_004027025.1 Myocastor coypus
GCAAAGACTGCTCCTGAGGACGACTTTCAGCCTTCAGCCAACTTTCTGATCGCCTCTGTGGGGAGAGCTTTCTGGTTTCCTATTCCATGGCTTATTCATCCAGACAAGATCGGGCGCGGTCAGGGTGGTACAGCTGGAGGCTACCTGTTCATTCAGGACTTGAAATTTTTCACCCGTGTTTTTCAAATATTCTGTTGTAATTATTTTTTTCATGACAAGATTTTCTTTCCAAAATGTTTTTTTACACTTCCTCATCCAAGGACACTATTATGCTGCTCTGAGGAGGAAGTAGCAGCCTCGTAATATACGTCTTACTTTCCTTAGTAGCATTTTTGTAATTTTCAAAGTGCTTTTTGACCACTCAGATCAAGAATGACTCCAAACCCCACATTCATGCTACCAGCTCTACGGAAAGCTAAAATTCTTCCATCAAACATCCAATGTCTGTCACAGCGATCAAGCTAGACTGAAAGGAAAGCATTTTCTAAAACCACGTGACCCAAAATGCTACAATTCAAACCTAAGTGTGAAGATTTCATGCAAAAACGAAACAAAATTTTTCTCCTCATGTTTAAGTCAGACAGCAGACACAATAAAAGGTCACAAATTCAAAACAAAAACACGTGATATATTCTCAAAGGGCTAACAGTAACTTAAAGAGAAGGTCTCTTGCGTGTGGCACTCAGGGAACCAGCCCAGGATGCAGGGCAAAGGCCTGAGGGCCAGAGTACAGACCCGGCCCGTCTCACGCCTGAGGAGAGTGGGCTGTCAGGGGGACTGAAGGCCCGAGAGCTGCAGAGCACAGATCGCTGAGTCTCCAGGCATCACCCTGGCTGTCCCCGCAGCTCTCCCCCTCCTGCACAGGGTTCTTGGAAACTGCTGGGTTGAGATGCTGCAACACTTCAGACTCTGGAATGCAATGCCAGGATCTGGAACCTTCCAGGAGGCCCACTGCCAGAACGCAGAGTTCCTCAGAGGAAGGACATTTCCTCTCGGCTGTGAAGACGGACCAGGTTAGAACCTCACAGCCCAGGCCCTAGGAGCCTGAGCTACTCGCTACAGTCTGCAAGGCTCGCAGGTGGCCGCTTCTTACGTGTGTGGTCCGTGCTAATCCCAAATCTGGCCTCCATTAGAAGGCCAGGGGCACTTTTCACACAGTAGAAATAACACATTTCAGCAGGCCTAAAACCACTCAGAAACCATGGGAGGCCACAGCCGGGGCCACTTCCTGCTCCACAGAGGGACCCGGCAGCAACTCTCTTACTTCTTGTTGCCTCCTGAAACTGCACCATTTAAATAGAAACATGGCTTAGAAGCCACTGTTACAAAGTGCCTAAGCAGTACCCACTCCCTTCCAAATCTCTTAGACGGAAAGAGCGGTAAGAAGACACCAGCCCAGGTGGTTGGGTCCTAAGGCTGAAGTGAAGCAGCAGCCCATGGCTTGCATGGGGAAGGGACAGGTCGGCAGGGGCTCCCTGGGTTGTGCGGCTAGCTGAGCCAGGCACTCTGTGACAACACCAGAGGAGAAGCCAGCCTCCACTGCAGACAGGCCACCAGGTGACCACGGAGGGTCCACATGGAGAGCGCTGGGACCAGAATAGAGTCCCAGACAGACGCTAATGCCTTGTGGCTTCAACTCCTTTTGGTGAGAAGACTCCTTTAGGACATAAATGTCTCAGTCATAACTCAAATCCCTCTGGTTATTTCATAGAACTGTTTTTAAAGTTTGTTTAAGTCAGAGTCTAAAGTGTCACTGCAATTTGTTTACATATATATGATGGCTTTTTTAGTTGATACATTTATATTTCCTTTCAGCTTTTTTTTTTTCACCCTTGCAAGTGATTTCTTCGAAATGAGATCATTTGCTTCCTGTACATCTCCCATGATGTGGATATTGTAAGGTAATTTTTTATTAAAAAGGAAGGTCTGAAGTTAGGGCTGGAGCTCCAGGCAGCTCAACAGCAGCACCCCTGGGAGCATGTGCAAGGCCCTGGGCTCGGCACCCTGCTCTGCACAATCAAATGAAATGATTTGTTAAATTATCAAATGACTCCACTGACCCATCGACAATCTCTGCCACCATCCAGGCAGCAGCCATGAAGCCCCAGCTGCTCCCCCCACCTAGACACACATCATCCACAGAATACTGTCACCATGGGTGTCTCACACCACGCTGCCCAGCACCACAGAGATGGAGGACACGGATGGTCTAGCCACACCATAAGCTTAAGGACTTTGTGGAAGAACAAATGAACTTGTAAGAGAGTAGTTGTGCACCGCAGTAGGGATTTCCGAAGGCACCAACTCTCCAGAAGGCCTCAGGAGAGGGCTCGCAATGTGGGGACAATGCCTAGAAGAGCCAGGGGACACAGGCCCCACCACTGTCCAGCTCAGAAAGCAGCTCCTCACTTGCTTTCCCTCAGAGTGCACTGCCCTGGAAAAGGCCCCTGTCCTGCCTTGGGGTGAGGCAGGGCTTTGCAGCCTGCCCACCCAGGGTGACCCCGGATTTGTAGGACCTGAACTACCCATCTCCTGGTCTCACTGTCCTCTTTTGCACTGGGAAATGAAGGCCACTGCTGTCACAGGATGACGCTGTGTCAGCCCCGTCACGGTCTCCTCAGGGCTGGGTCTCCGTCCAGCTCCTCACATTTGCACCTACTCTGAGCTTGTATGGAAGGAGGGCTGCAGAGGCCAGCAGGGCCCTCATTCTTCAGCCGAAGGAAGATGGACAGACGGATGGATGGACAGACAGATGGATGGATGTCCCAAGCAGGCCACCCTGTGTGGAGACCCAGAGACACACTGCACTCAACACACGCCCTTCCTGAGACAGACAGAGGCCCATTCCTTCCCCGGAGTCACAGGTTCTTCCTCCCTGAACAGCAGGACAAAATTTCCTCGGACGCCCCATCTGACAAAAGGAGAACCATAATGAGACCATATGATCTTTTATCTTTTGGTAGGACAGGCACTGGATGTGCACAGAGCATAAACAATGAGGGAACCATTTTTCTTTTTTTGAGACAGGGTCTTGCTAGTCTGGGCTAGTCTTGAACTCACTATGTAACCCAGACTGGTCTCCAACTTGTGGTAATCCTCCTGCCTCAGCCTGCGCAGTGCTGGGGTTACAGGCATGTGTCACTACCTGATGTAAAGGATTGAACTTTTTTTTTTTTTTTTTTTTTTTTTTTTTTTTTTTTTTTGTCTTTTTGAGACAGGGTCTTGCTATGCAATTCAGGCTGGCCTTCAGCTCCCTTTTGTAGCCCAGGCTGGTCTCAAATTCATACCAGTCCTCCTGCCTCAGCCTCAGCCTCCCAAGTACTGGGATTACAGATGTGTGCCACCACGCCCAGCCAAGGAATGAACTTTTTAAAGAAAGGTGAGTTCTAATATTGTCTTCCCCAGCATTAACAGGCCATCCTGCTCACCTTCTGGGCCAGGCACCGCCCCTCCAGGCCACGCCGGGGCCTTGCTCGACAACTACCTTCTGGTAGGTTCACCCCAGTGTCCCATGCTATCTACCCGGCTCTGTCTCCACTTCTCTGCTGGCCTCCCAATCTCTCTCCACCCTGCTTGGTCAGATACCAAACAAATAAACAGGCGTGGCAGTGCACACTGTAGTCCCAGCACACAGTGAGACTGTCTCAAAAAAGAAAAAAAAAAAAAGGAAGGCATCAAGTAATCTCCTCAAGAAATGGAGCCACATCTACCAGAAGTGCCCCAGGGTGACACACAGGAATGGCCTTCCCTCCTGGAGGAAGCCTGTGTCACCCGCACCCAATCCAGGCCACACCTGAGAAGCTACAGGTCAGACCAGCTATGCTGGTGGGACGGTGCCCTGAGGAGGCCAAGTCAGCCCAGTGACCATGGCTCAGGGACTGGGCCTGGGGCCACAAGTATGTCCCTCTCTCCCCACAGGGGTCTGTAGATCTCAGGGGACCTCAGGAGTTCCACAGCTCATATACTGGCTCCTGGAGATCCGAAAGACAACTTTAAGAAAATGGCCCCAGGTGCTCGGCAAAACCCAAGCAAGCCCCAAGATGTGCTCTAGGTACTGGGCAAACCAGGGAGCGGTCACCTCAGGAGCTCCAGAGATCCATGACCCAATGCCATCCCTGACCGCGAGCCAGCAACCATGTCCAGTTCTGGGCCTGCACAAGGCCAGGGCAGTGGGACCCGGCCCAAGTGCCAGCAAGGGGCTGGCGGTCATGTGAGCATGTTGCCATCAGCTGCCTGCAGGGCTAACAGCTGCGTGCGCGCCTGGACAGCCTGGCTCACGCCCGGCTCCAGCTTGGGATTTAGCCGCAAACCCATGTCTCCTGAGGAGCACACAGGGAGCTGCGGTGTGAGCTCACCGGCTTCTCGGGAAAGAGAAACACGGACTGGTGACCAGTAACTGTCCCATGCAAAGGGATGTCCAGTGATCCCGAATCCCAACACACCCTCCCCCCTTCCGTTATTGCCCATTATTTTGTCACATGGAGCTTTCATACAGGTTTGGGGGAGGGGGGACAAAAAGGGGCATCATAGCACAAACAGGGCTGAAAACGGCAGGATCACCAGATATTTGTGGTTCTGCCTTAGATTTAACTTCATGTTATCCTTTGGCCTATAAAGAATCCACATTACATTGTTAAAACATAAATATTTTCACAGAATATTTCAGTCCTGCTTCTGGTCCCAGAAAATGTACCTTTCTCGGTTTGTATTTGCTATCTAGAAGAAAAGAGGAAGTTACAGCTGGCATATGCTTTGAAAGAGAGAAAGAAAGAAAGAAAGAAAGAAAGAAAACAAAACAAACAAAAAAAAAAAAAAACCCAAACAGTTCCAGCCAATCCAGGGCCAGACTTGTGCTTGCACGACAGCAGCCCAGCCGTGTATTCAAGAGAAGCGTGAATTTATTTAGAAAAGCTACTACTCTGGAGACCATAAATATTAGCTGTGTACACAAGTGAAAAATACTGATATTATCACATAGTAAGTTTAAAGGTTTTTTTCTTGATACCTACACAGAGGCCTAGAAGGAGCTGTACCACAATTATAAGAGGAGGCCAGGAGGGGTAGCGCACACCTGTCATCCCTGCACTTGGGAAGCTGAGGCAGGAGAATCACCATGAGTTCAAGACCAGCCTGAACTACATCACAAGACCTTATCTCAAAAAAAAAAAAAAAAAGGGCAAGGAGCATCTTTAAGGGGGAGACTTCAGATGGCTTTAGCCACTGTGCCTTTCTTTTCGCATGTGTACTGCTTTCATTTCCTCCTGTGATTGGTGTGTGTGTGTGTGTGTGTGTGTGTGTGCGCGCGCGCATGTGTTATACACACATAACCTAAGTTGGGCAGACGTGGAACTCAGTAGCACAGTGCTGGCCTGGCAGGCTGAGGCCCCAGGCTCCATCCCCATGAGCCCAGCCGGTCTCCCCCAGAGGCAGGGGGCAGGAGGGTGCTTCTCCCAGCCTAGCCTGTGGTCTGTGCCCTGGCTGATCAGAAAGCTGGGTGGGGGTGCAGACTCCCACAGGTCCTCAGCCTCATCTGTAATAGGAGTCCCCTGGCAGCACCTCCCTTGTGTGGCACTGGGGTCTAAGCCAGGCTCTCTGAGGGCCCAGCACAGGCAGCCACCAGCGGGCCACACAGTGCCAGCCCGCAGCACAGCACAGACCTGAGGACTGGTCTCCCAACAACTAGAAGAGGCAAGAACAGAGCCTTGCTTCCCCTTCCTCTCCACCAAAGGCAGGACCGAAGCACAGCCTGGGGGACCCACGGGAGGGTGAGGGCAGCCCACGAAAATGCACCCTGTGTCCCAGGGCCACACGCCATGGGCTGAACTCCTGCTTGCCAAGGGACAAGAGTTCAGTCTCCCGGCACTGCCACAGCTGCCAGGCCGACCTTTGCCAGGAAACAGGGTGACTAAGTGTGAGCGAGGACTTGGCAGAGGACACGAGCCAGAAGGCCTCGGGCAGGAAGCTCCGACAGAGCCACCTGCAGACACAGTTTGTGCCCAGAGGCTTGTAGGGTCGGAGGCGGCGCTCCACTGTCGGCAACAGGGACATTGCCAGTGTCCAAGGCATTCTCATGCTTGGCCCCGTAACTAAGAGAAACAAAAACTGGGAGGAGCCAGGGAGATGATGTGACCACACACTTAAGCAACGGGGACACCCCAGCCATGGGACACAGGGATGCCCCAGAAAGTTCAGCGTGCAGCCCAGTCGCAAAAGGCTCCACAGCTATTGGAAGCCAAGATGCACTAAGATAAAATCTTCTTTCTCAAACTTACAATTATCTCACATAACCAGAGATGTAAATAATCCTCTTAATGTCCATTTCAGAGGAAATAATTATGTTATTGAACTAACTACACAGCTGGGTGTGCTCTGGTTTGGAGGCAAAGCAGCTCCTCCCTGATGGCCTGGCGTCTGCCCCTGTGGAACAGCTAGGACTGGAAGATCTGTCGTCCCAGCAAACTAGGGTGCCAGGCACCCCGATGCTGCAAGAGAGCTGACGTGTGCTGCACCAGGAGACACGGGGACACAAATGCAGAAGCGCTAAATGCCAGGCTGTTTGTGGCCAAAACTCCTAGTTCCTTTTCATAGTTAAAACAAAAGTAAAAGCCTCGGGGCCTCTGTCCTTCCCCCTTCCCCTTACTTTGCTAATATAGTTAGAAGTGCAGTCCCCTCTTGCATGACTGACAGGTCACCCCAGGATCAGCCGCCACCACCTAACAAGCACTGCCCCCCCCACCCCAGTCAGCTTTAGCAGCCCAGAAAATGTCACTGACTGTCGCCTCTTCAGCCACACTCGAACACAAACCACGACAACCTGCAACTCAGGTTATCAGCAGCAGGCATGTGGCCTCAACCTGAAACGCCCAGGTCCCATCCTTGCAAAAGCCAAGGTTGAGCCAGGCGTGGTGACACATACCTGTCAGCCCAGCACTTGGGAATCTGAGGCAGGAGGGGCACCCTGAGGTTGAGGCCTGGGCTATGGTGTGAGATGCTGTCTCAGAACTCAACGACCACCAAGAACTCGGAATTCAGCTCAAGCACTGGGGTGTGCAACAGGTAAGGGAGGGATGAGGAGAGGTGACAGGCTCTCCCTACAGCTGCTGGTGTGGGAATTCCAAGCAGGCCACCCAACACACAGTGGCAGGGCCCAGCTCTCCTAGAAGGAGCCAAGAGTGTGTGGGCATGATTAAGAGCCAACGTGGAAGAAGTGAGATTCAAACAGGAGTGAGACTATGTAAGGACAGACACACCCGCAGGCACAGAGAAACCCAGAGTCTGGCCAGGTTGGGCACTCTCTATCCCAAAGCCTTGGGCTCTTCTGTCCGGGGAGGTGGAACCCCAGGAAGGCTGCACCCCTCTTTCTTTCCACAGCAACACCTGTTTGCTGGGGAAAGAAGTAGTGTTCAGAAACATGGAGGAGCCCTGAACAGAGGGGCTGGATTTAGGGCCAGGCGCCTTCCTGCAGCCCCTTGGACACATCCAGGGGGACATGAGATCAGATGACTCTGGCAGAAAGGACCGAGGCCGCAGGGAACAGGAGTGAGTTCCCAGGAATAGCCTTCCCCTCCTGCCCTCAGCTTCCTTTTGCATGCAGGGACTCAACAGCCTTCAGCTCGCAGCTCCTTCCTGCGCAATGGTAGCACCCTTCAGAACCATTTTCTGAACTTTGCAGATTTAGGAAGTGACAGCGAGGGTGTGGTGTGTCACTGGCCAAGATGACGGCCAGGGCACCCTGGGACTGCAAGCTCTCAAAGGAGCAAGTGCCCAGTGCTAGCAATCTCCTGGGACAAGGAACCCTGACACCCACCCTCAGCCTTCAAAGGTCCAAGCCCCGGCTCCAGCAGGTCTGTGACCACCTACATCTTGCTGGCTTCACCTGGCGGCTTTCGGTCTCAAAACACAAAGCCTGTCTGTGCTGGGGTCTACAGCACAAGCTTCAGCCTCGGCAGGGTCCTCGCCGGCCACCCTGGCACGGACGGCCTGGGACAAGGCCACACTGACCCCAAGTTGGGCACTGACACCAGCTGCTAGCACCTTTGGGCCAGGCGTCAGGGTACAGGCCGGTCCTGCCTGTCAGACCCCACAAGGACTCGTTTTGCTGTCCACGGACACCCGTAGCGGGGCCGCGGTCCCTTTTCTGGTCACCAACTTGGTGTCACGTCCCAAGAGCTGCGGTCCCGGGCAAAGGAGACCCAGACCCAAGAGAAGACGGCGACCCGGCGGGAACCCGGCGGCACCCCGGCGGCACCACGCGAGGTATCGGCGGGGCCTGGGCCCCCAGAGGAAGTCGGGGCGTCCGGTAGGGGTCCCATCCTCGGCCCGCCTGCAGCGTCCCGCACCCGCGCCCGCGCAGCGCTCGCCCCTCACCCGCGTCCCTTGCCCGCTCCCGTGTCCGCGCCCGCGCCGCGCCCACCTGGTCGGCCAGCTTGAGCACCGCCATCCCGGCGGCTCGCGAGTCCGCGAGGCGGAAGGCCCCGCCGCGGGTTGACAGCCTCCCGGCCCCGCCCGCCAGCGACAGGAAGTGCGCGACACCGCTCGGCGCGACGCCGCCTGCCGGACACGCGGGGCACCGCGGGGAGCGCGCTCGGCCCGGGTGGGGGTGCCCGCCGTGTCCGGGGCCCACGGCGCCGCCTGCGGGCGAGGGGCCCGTGCTAGCCGAGATGCAGCCCCAAATTCGCCCGGCAACCGCGGGGCCCAGTGCGCAGCGGGAGGGGCGCGAGCCGGAGGCGGCGCGGTTGGTGAGCAGGGACCCAGAGAGCTGCTCGGAGCAGCAGGGCAGGGCAGGGGCCGGGGCCACATCTCTCACCCGCGCGAGGGCCCGGGTGGGGGCGGGGGGCTGCCGCAGGTGTGTGGGGAAGCTGAGGCAGGCGACTGGGCGTACAAAGGACCTGGCTCGACTGTCCCCAGGCGACCAACTCTGCAGAGGGCACCGGCTGCACTGTCTGGTTGCGGGCAGGGTCCCTCCCATAAAACCCTTGTGGCCCCCGTCCCCCGACAAGTGAAATCATCGGCAGTGTCACCCACCAGCCTGCATTCGGAAAAGTGAGCATGGCACCCCAGATATTGACTGAAGAAAGTGGAGTGGAAAGCGCCTCTGGGGCTGGACCAGGGCCACAGTGCACCCGGAGTAGCCAAGCAGAACCGGAGGGGCAGGAGGCAGCTCAAGCCCTTAATAGGATAAAGTAACTTCCCCAAAAGCCCATATTTGGTCAGAGTCCAATAGGGCCCCTGGCTACCAACACACAGGACGTGGTGGACATAGTCAAGTCCACAGACTGGGGGGGACACAGATGCTTCTGACTGGCTCCTCACCTCCACAGCCGAGGACCCTGGAGTGCAGGAGTTGCCTGTCATAGACAAGGTGGACACATTTCCTCCAGTGGACAAGCAGATACAAAGCTGAAGTTAAGGCCTTGGGTGTCTGGTGTGGCCTTGGTGGCCCTGGGGATTAAGTAGAGGAATGACCTCTGAAATGTCCCTGATGCACTAGCAGCAGAGTTCTGCCACCAGGAACCTGACTTGAGCCATCAAAATAAAATTGTTTCCACACCCAGTTTCCATGCTAAGCAGGTACAGGCCTGGTGGATGGAAATCTGTGTTCAAATCTTCATCCCAGCCTCCCCAGAGGAAACCCAAGGTGGCTTTGTGGGTGACCTGGCATTAGGAAGAAAAAGTGCACAGATATTTCAGGGCTCATTAGACAGTCTCTGGAACCAAGCTAATCTCAAAGGACTCAGAGTACCAGTGGGGCCACCGATCCAGCAGGGACTTCCGGGAGGTAAGTGGAGTTTACCCAGGTAAGTATAGGCAGGTCACTGTAGACCTGGTTGTCCCATCCTGTTCCTGCTTGCTTGGCCTATGCAGAAATCAGATGGGTCTCAGAGGATTCTTTATCTGCACCACTGCATACCCAGAGCTGCTGTCTGGGGTGTGACAAGCCCAGCCGCCCTCGCTTTCAGGTCTGTGCCATGGAAACTCCTACTTCTGGCCTTGCTCTCGTCAACAGACACCTGAACTACCATGCCAAAGACTCAGAGCTGAGTAGGACTGAACAGGAAGTCTGTACCTTGGATACTTTCATCAGGCCTGGGGAATCAGGGTAGGACGTTAGAAATCGCTGCTCGGGTTCCCGAGTTCCTGGAGGTCCCTAGACTTCTCAGTGTTGTCAGGTTCCCCCCCCAAGTAAAAAGTTGCCATCTCTCTTCTGTCTGTGCAGTGGGTACTTCTGATGTCCCATACCCGATAGGTTGCGGCTTGGTCTTTATGTTAGTTCCTACCAAGCAGAGACTGCATCTGCCCATGCTGTTGACAGGGAGGCCTTGGGGAAGTGACAAGAGTTAGAGTCAAGCCTGGGGTGAGGCCAGACCTAGGATAGTAATGGCTCTACGAACACAGGGACAGGGACCCAGGAGATACATGCATGCTCCCTGTGTCCTGCTGTGTGATTCTGCCACCTTCTCGAACCCCCACCCCCACCCCCACCTACCCACATGGCTATTGCCCTCCGCAGTCCCTAGGCCAGCGACGGCAAACCTTCCAGGGCTTTCACTGGCAACAGACTGGGGCTGCAGGCTCCCCACCACTGCCCTGAGCCTTCCACTTCCAGAACCAGCAGCAAAATCAACCTCTTTTCTCTACTTTTAACCTAGTGGGCTACAATGTTGTTACAGGCAAGAGAAAATGGACTGGGCGTATCACAGAAGAGAAGCAATGCTCGCTGTGTCCCTTTGGAGGTGCAAGCCATGTCCGTGTGGCACTCTGGTCTGTTCACTGAGCAGCCCTCTTGCTGGGTTCCTCACCAAGAACAGAAGGGGATCAGCCTGCAAAGTGAGGAGACAGCCACCTTGGGAAGGGTTCCAGAGACAGCCAGATATGAGAAAGTTTTCAGGAGGGGAAGTGACCACCCTGGCTGGGGCACCCTGTGCCCTCCAGAAGTAGGTGATACCCTCGGGCAAGGACTGGCCCCAGAGGACAGGGCCTGGCTGGTGGAGCAGGCTTCCCGTCCTACTCCATCCCTAGAGGGATGCTTGTGAGATTCACTAGCCTGAGGTCAGAGAAGCTAATCCTGAAGAGCGAGTGTGAAGGAGACAGCGCAGGTGGCTGCTCCCACAGGGGCTGAACCTGAGCATGGAGGGCTGAGATTTGGGGCTCTCCAAGAGCAGGGAGCAGCCTGGGACATGGGCCCCTGGGAATGAGACGGGAGATCAAGCCCCAGCAGCCCCAGGAGCCACATGCTCCTCCCCATACACTGGTGCTATGCTCACAGGACATCCTGGGTGCTGCCCATACCCACACGCAGGGGCCCATGGGTACCCAACACCTCTGCTAGGGCCTGTAAAAGGAGAGGAGCCTTGGGAGGCAGCAGGCTCCCAGGTTAGAGAGCAGCAGGGGAGGGATGGAGAGAGGAGCCGAGCTCAGGTCATCAGGCAGCTGTGTGCAGGGCAATGGGCTCATGAAAGAAGCCAGAGGGGGCCGAGGGGGCCCTGCAGAGCTCAGAGCACGAGTGGGAGACCCTTGTGTGGCCCGTGACACCACACTCTGCTCTCGTCTAAGGAGCGAAGTTGTCTGGCCTAGGAATACAGACAGGGCCCGCAGCAAGGTGCTGGCTCAGGGAGGGGGCAGCCCTAAGCCAGCCATGGGGTGGAGCACCGAGACCTGCAGCCAGCCTCAGCTGGAGATGCAGACGGGACTGCGAGCTGACGCCGTTGGTGCGCTGCAGCTGCCGGGGCTGATGTTTGTTCCTGCGTTCACTGGACTTTTTAATTAACGCTTCTTTTATTTTTCTGTTTTTACTTTGCGTTTTTCTTTCCTCTATCCCCCCCCCCCTTGAGACAGGGTCTTGCTATGCAGTTTAGACTGGCCTTGAGCTCACTTTGTAGCCTAGGCTGGTCTCGAACTTGCAACAATCCTCCTGCCTCAGCCTCCTGAGTGCTGGGATTACAGGCGTATACTACCCTGGCCCAGGTCCAGGGTCAGTGCAGTGCACCAGGATTCTGGGACCCGCATGGCCTGTGGCACCAGGGATCAAGCTCAGGACCTTGCTCTTGCCAGGCAAGTGCTTATGCTGCTGAGCTATCTCCCCGGCCCTACGCTTCCCCTTTCCATCACGCTCTACCCCCCCTCACTTCTCTTTTCGTCTCCCTTCGCTTTCCCGTCTTCCCTCTCCTCCTTCCCACGTGCTATCCAGCATGTCCTAAGAGGCACCTGTGTGTGCGAACAAGGCTAAGAAATAACCAGGGCTGCAGCTGCAGTGGTTCCCTTCCAGGGCACCTGAGGGTGGGCCCTGGAAACTGTGCTGGGAGGACCCAGACCTCAACTACCGATACGTGAACAGGTCAGGACCCCCTTCCAGTTTCGTTGTCTCTAATTCCTCTGCCCACCCTCTGCGCCTCCTCCCCTGCCATGAGTCTCTCTCTCCACCTCCTCAGCACTACCCTCCTCCAGCTACAGAACTAACTCCAGCATCATCGGCTGAGCTCCCATTTGCTTCTAACCTATTGATACTCTCCTCTCCTCTCCTCTCCTCTCCTCTCCTCTCCTCTCCTCTCCTCTCCTCTCTTCTCCTCTCCTCTCCTCTCCCTGCTTTACTCCTTGCCTTTTCTGCTTTCGTTTTCCTTTCCTGCTTTCCCCACTGCCCAGGCTGACTGTTGATAGCACTCTTGTGCACTCCATAAGGGACCTTGATAAAGGGTAGAGGATGAACCTGGCTGCTGTGGGGCTGCATCTGTCAACACTGTGATGCCTGTAGGCATTCTCCCTTTACATCCTGAGTTCAAGCCTTTTACACAGAGTAGGTTGAGAAGGTAGCTAAGACCAAGAAGTGAGGAAAGGCACACCACTGCCAGTCAGCCACTCACTGAGAGGGTCTCCGTGCCAGCCGGCGTCTCCCCGGGTGGGTAGTCCTCAATCTTCAGAACAACAACGATGAGGAAACAAAGCAACAGAATGCCTCAAAACCTCCCAGTGCCCCCAAAGAAGATTCACAGCCATCCAAAGATGCCAAACTCCAAACAGCTGAATCATGGGAAACGATCAAAAAAGATACAAACTTGGCAAACTCAAAGATATAACTAAACAATGAACTTAGTAAACAAAGAGCTTAAAGAAGATTCAGATAAAAAATCAGAAGTGCTAACTAAAACAACTGAAAATATGAAAGACGAATTCAGCAAAGAATCAAGAGACCCTAAAATGGTGCCACACAGAGGTCCAAGCGACAAAGACTATATCAGAGGCACAGACAGCAGAAAGTACCAACATGAGAAGAGTGTCAGCACTAGAAGACAGGGCCAATGCACGTGACCAGGTACTCCGAGATGCCTTGATGCCTACAGCAGGGCAAGGAAGACTGAGCCTAACTGCTGGACAACACACAAAAGACCAACCCAAGACTAACTAGTGAGAGAAAGGTTGGAAATAGCATGCATGGAATGAAAAGAAAAGCTGTTTAGAGAAATCATAAGTAATCTTAATCACTAACTTTCCAAAGGGAAAAGAATTCAACACACAAGGAAGAAAGACATACAGAATCCGGGCCGGGCAGGATGGCTCAGTGGTCTAAAGCGCCTGCTTGGGAGGCTTCAGGGACCGCGGTTCCATCCCCGGCACCACATGCTGCACCAGCCCTGCCCTCGGGGCAGGCTGAGCCGGCCACAAAAATGAGTAAATAAACGAAGGTTCTGAAACAAGAAAATAAATAAAATAAAATAAAATAAAATAAGAATCCCAAAGAGAGCCGGGTGTGGTGGCTCACGCCTGTAATCCCAGCACTCGGGAGGCTGAGGCAGGAGGATCGGTGCGAGTTCGAGACCAGCTTGGGCTACAAAAGTGAGCTCAAGGCTAGCCTGAACTGCATAGCAAGACCCTGTCTCAAAAAGACAAAAAAAAAAAAAAAAGAATCCCAAAGAGCCACAGAGAAGGACCTCTCCACAAGACATTGTATTTAAAATCCCACAAGTCCACCATAATGACAGAAGCTTTAAAAAGTTGTTAGAGAAAAGCAACAAATCACTGGTGAAGGTAAACCTTTGATTTCCAACCAACTTCTCAACACAAACCCTAAATACCTGGAAAGCTGTGAATAAACACTGCCTCAATTCTTAAGTAAACTGTTTCCTTTAAACAACTTTCAATCCAGACTAATGTGTCCTGAAAACTATCTTCCAAAATGGTTAAGAGCAAAGGGCATTCCATTACAAAGAACATCTTAAGAAATTCACAACCACTGAACTAGCACTCCAAAAATATTCTCATGGGGACCAGCAAGGTGGCTCAGCAGTCTAAAGCGCCTGCTTAGACAACTATAGGGACTGCGGTTCAATCCCCGGCACCATATGCTATGCCAGCCCCCACCCCCAGGACAAGCTAAGCCAGACATAATACATATAAAAAAGAAAAATTTTCATGGTTACCTTGGAGATAAGAGAGACAAAATAGCTCACAGTGCTGAGAAGCCTAATGGAATGCAAACACCAGGCAGGGCAAGCCTGGGAAGGGTGGGAAGGAGTCCACAATAGGAGAAGAATGTGATGGCGGGAATAAGTATCTTTCTGTCATAACTCTCATTGTAGATGC
>PVJA010047630.1:0-14537 GCA_004027025.1 Myocastor coypus
GCTTTTTTTTTTTTTTTTAAGGCCAGCTTAGCCTGCTCTGAGGGCAGGGCTGACTCAGCATTTGGTGCCGGGGATCCAACTGGGTCCTTGCAGCCACCTAAGCTTTCCTAAGCAGGTGCTTTTAGACCACTGAGCCATCCTGCCGGCCCCACGAGTTCTGTTTTTAATAACTACTACGTTCTCCTGAAATAGAGACTACGCAATAGTATAAACACAGTTGCCCCTGTGCTGCTGTGCGGCTGTAATTATTTGCTCCCCAAATGGCCCTCTTGCCACTCTAGGCCACTCTCCACACTAGAGACAATGACTTCTTCAAATGCCACACATGATTCTCTAACATGATTTTAAACCATTTTGGTATCCCTCAATGGGTAGAGCATATGTTTTGGTGAGCTATGAGCAAAGGTCATTTATATGCATTATGAGCAAAGGTATTTATAATGACCTCTCCAGAAACATACACTGTCATTTCTGGAAAAGTGAAAGACTATAAAGAAAAATTACGGACTTGCAGATATGCTCTTCCTTTAAAATAGGTGAAACATAAAGAAAAAAAAATTACTTGATTATGAAAGTGACTTTATCATAACTTCAGAAATATTTGTTAGTAGCTGACCAGAACAGGCAGGGGTAGCTATGTTAAAATGGATACTCCTCAGCCTCATCCAACTTAATTATTCAGAACATTTAAAAGTGACGTCATGGAATCTACATTTTAGATAAGAACTCTACTGCACCTTTGACAGTCACTGACTTAACACTTTTTAACTCCAGGACACCAGACAAGTATGTGTAAGTTGGGCAATACTAAATGAACCATCAGCGCCAAGACTAAGACTGAACTAGCTCCTTTTAACAACTCCTCTTCTTTCCATTAATAATATTTTAATTTAAACTTCCCTAATCTGGATCAAAGGTTTAAAAATGCAGATTATTTGAGCAGGGTCATGATGCATCACACAGAGCTAAAACTAGCAGATCAGAAATATCTTTTTTTTTTTTTCCCCCATAGTACTGGGTACTAAACGCAGAGCCTTGGTACTGAGCTACATATCCAGTACTTTAAGATTTTTGTTTTGAGGGGCTGGAGAGATAGCTCCGCAGCACAAGTGCCTGCCTGGCAAGTGCAAGATCCTGAGTTTGAACCTGGTCCCGGAAAGAAAAAAAAAAAAAAAAAAGATTGTTATTTTGAGATAGGATCTGATGAAGTCATTCAGTTGCCCCGACTAGACTCAAATCTAGCACTTCTCTAGCCTGAGCCTCCCAGAGTGCTGAGATTACAGGCAGGTATCACCACGCCTTGCTTAGCTCGACACTTTTGCTTGAAGATATGCTGATTTCAAAAATTATTTCACCTCTTTTCCTGAAAAATGTAACAGTCCTATTCCGGCTAGAAAATTGTGAGAAAAATGACTTTTACACAACAAACTCTGCTTTTCCTCTAGCATTGCAGTTGCTTTCGGAACCAGTTCTACTTTGAAGGAAAGGAGTTCTCATTAGAACTTTTACAATCTAAAAGATCCCTTAAAAAGGTTAATGAGGGTGCTCAGCGAGTATCCAACTAGCCTTACAGATCCCTGGCATTTCACCAAGCTCCCTAAGTTTATCAGAACTAGTCCCTCACTAAATTCATCTCTGAACAAGGGTATGTTAGACAAAACCTTAGCTCCTGGCTCTTTCTGGCTCCTACAGCTATAAGAGGAAAAGTCTTCCTGGGCTTTTTGGATTATTCTCTCTCTCTCTCTCTCTCTCTCTCTCTCTCTCCCCCCTTTTTTTAAACTTTATTTATTTATTTATTTATTTATTTATTTATTTATTTATTTATTTATACTATGGCTGGCTCAGCCTGCCCTGGGGGTGGTGTGTTGGCACAGCATGTGGTGCCAGGGATCAAATCAAACCAGTGTTCCTGCGGTTGCCTAAGCTTGCCTAAGCAGACACTTTAGACCGCTATCTCACCAGCTCTTTTCCTAGCCTTTTCTATAGCCAGCCTCTCTAGCTAGGAGGATTGCTCTGGCAAAGAATGACAACTGAACAAAATCTAGATATTAAATTTTATGCCTAAGACTCCAGTTAAATTTCCCTTTTCTTTAACATTCATAATCTAGATAACGGAGAGGTCAAGTAGCTCTAAAAACTACAATGCAACAGTTAATTGTGCTACTACAGAGTTTCTAATCTGAGCCATGTCACACCCTGTGCACGACTGCTCATCCAACTCTGTGGCCAACTGTAGTAAGCCAATCTTATAATTTCTTATACATTTATACATCCTGTATTCCATCTGTTCCTCTAGTAAAACCCTGGCTGATACATGTGGCTTACGAGATTTTCTTCTGAAATTTTAGAAATGTACATATTTAAGTACTGATACTTATCTGATTGTCTTCCACATAAAAGAAAATGTCCCGCCCTACACAACACACAAACTTAAATGCTTTAGAAACATTGATTGCGTACGAGATGCTGAAAAGCAGCCTTCAAGAGAAAACCAAACACCCACAGAAGAAACTATAAAAAGACTTAATTTTTCAAGGTATTTCATAGGTAAGAAAGCAATTTTTCATTCTCCGAGTGGCCTGAAAGGGTCCATCATGTGTTCCTCTCCAGTCTATGCAAGGTGGGCGGGTACTAATTGGGTTGGTCGTTCAATTGCTGCTCAAGTGTACCACAGCAAATTAAGGCGAAAACCATGAGACCAGGAAGGCTGGCCTGACACAGCACTCACTAAAGCAAACCACAAGCAAAAGTAATATGGCAAAGGGTCCCAATTTTGAAGGTTTGTCCCTTTTCGGATTCATCCTAGCTTTCTAGTTACAAGTCATGGCTCTAAAGGGTACAATCACTGGTATTTCCAAAAGAATTTCAACTTTCCACACAAATCCTTACACTTCAACCCAAAGTGATGCCAAAGGGCTCCATTTAATCTCCAATGTCCTTCTCACCCCTCCCAGGTTACAAAATAGCACCACAGACCTGCCAGCTGTCCAGGGTGCTATGACCCTCAGGGTGCCCCTAAGCATGCGGACAGAATTTGCCAAAACACAGGGAAAGGCCAGCCTGGCAAAGTGGTGTTTTAAGAGCACCCTTTGGTCAGCAAGAATAGCTACAGATTTTGTAAGATACCAAAGCCAGAGCTCCATTTAGACTCTAATACTTGAAGCCATTGTAAAAGAGAAAGAAAATGGGTATTAATTCCAGCCTAAAAAAATATATTTTTTAAATTTAGTGTTTATTTGTCACATACCAGTGCTTTTTCTTTCATTCCTTTCTGTTTCCGATCTTTGGAAAAAACCACATCTGTATCAAATGTCACTTAGCTCTTATTCAAACAGAAGAAAGCAGACACAGCGGCTGCACTGTGACTTGGCTGACCTGGGCCCTCAGTAAAAACAAACCCCATAAATCACCAGATGTAAGCAATTGGATAGTGATCACTTTAATTAATTGAACAGTGTTCTTGAAATTTACTATATAATTTCAACCCTTCCAACACCTTTAGGAGAAGCAACCAACAATAGCTCTTTCTTCTTAAGCTGTTTGAAAGAAGGATGTTTTTAACTTCAGTGATTCAAATATTTTTTTATTAACTAATGTTACGGCAACAAATGACTTAACATTCAGCGTTTAACCAGGGACATCCTAATTACTACCTTTAAATGCCATTCAATCAAGATTTTTCCAAAAATCTATCTTTAAACATGAATATGTAGGTGTTATCTTTCTTCTACAATATAAAATTTTAATTACATTTGAAAAGTCATACTTATAAAAACACATGCAATGATATTTCTGACTTCAATCACATATCTTATTTTAATTGCATAAGCTGATGTGTTGAGTGGAGATTAAGAAACCTTAATTTCCACTACAGACATCAGACTTGCAAGGATACCTCAATGATTTGTTATCAACTCACAGTTAATCTGACACACACAAAAAAAACTCTGAACATGGTTCTCTAAAAACCATGGAATACATAATCCATAGATCTCAAGTCAACGAATGAGCAAAAGCAGAATTAAAGTTCGAGTCAAATATAAACAAACGTACACCTCTACTGGGTAAAAGCTGCTTCTTTCAGTCTTGGAGACCAGTTAAAACAGTGGGAGCCAAGGGTAGACTGTGCTATGTGTTGAAGGATATTTGAAACTTAGGAGGAAAAGTATATGCTAGAAAACAAGTTAACCAATTTAAAAAATCTTTGTTATACTTTGAAGGAAGTATTCACATTTTGCTTATAAAATTTTTTATGCCATCCACATGGTCCCTGCCAACAAAGATAGGAAATTCTGCTAATATTCACTTACAAGGATAGAAGCGTTATATTCTCTGAGACTGGGCCAAGATTAGGAATGGTTTCCAATTCATTGTTGTTCAGTTTCCTACAAGTGACAAGAAAAGGGGGGTGCTAATTAGGTGATTTATAATTCAA
The DNA here is from genome assembly GCA_004027025.1 of Myocastor coypus. NCBI lineage: Eukaryota > Metazoa > Chordata > Mammalia > Rodentia > Myocastoridae > Myocastor > Myocastor coypus. The sequence goes on from PVJA010047630.1 coordinate 4,436, forward strand.
GTAGGTAAAAACTTTACAATGAAGATAACTTCCACCTCAAGAAGATGAAAATTAAAAAATAGACCTCCCACACTACAAGCCTTAAATGATTTACTGTAATGCAGATAATCATAGGGCGAAAGTGAAAGAGGAAAAGAGGGAATCAATTTCATGCAAGTTTCTCGTAGAAAATAATCAAGACTCACACTTCTTTAAGGCGTTGAAGTTGGCTCAGGGAACTTGCCCTGATGACAGCTAATTGGTTGTGACTTAGGTCCCTATAAGAAAGCAAAAACAAAGTTATGAGCAATTTCTAAAAATACCAGCAGTGCTTAATGAAATGCAGGACAGAGTGAGCTTATGAAATATCTATTAACACTAGTGACAAGCAGAGAAATAATTGGTCCATTCTGTCTACAAACGAGATGGAAACCAAAATGTCAAACTCAAAAATACAAACTCTGAGGACAAAATTAGTTTAAGAGGCTGGCAGATCCAAAAATTTTAAGCCCACAAACATTTTAAGAGATGTTTTTTGGCGCACAGTGAACAGATCTTTTGTGAACTGGTAGTTTTGATTTGCCCTCCCATCTCCCTACTTCCAACCTGATATGATGACATCATAGCTTACAAAAAAAAAAAAATAGCTAATTGGGTAGGTTGCTGACAGGAGAGCCTTGAACAGAAAACTTTTTACTGTCACAAAATTAAGCATCAATGGCCTGAAATTGCTTTTCATGCTTATTAGTTTCTCTGGGTTAGCACACAAATTTACAGTATCACGACTGTGTGTGTGCGTGTATGTGTGTGTGTGTGTGTGTGTGTGTGTGTGTGTGTGAGAGAGAGAGAGAGAGAGAGAGAGAGAGAAAGAGAGAGTCTGTTCAAAAGGATACAAACTACCTGATTCCTGTTTTCTTGAATTTCCCAAACCTCAAGTCTATGCTAATTTAACATATAATTGATCTCCACCATCTAACAAATAGTTTGCAATCAATAAAGCAAATGTACTTTTTCCTCTAAGACTCCGTCTAACTTAGCAATTAAATAACTTGGTCTACCTAGGTTTCCACAGGTAGCACTATGCCTAAAGACAACAAACTTCTTTCTGCACACACAGTAAGCTCGAAAGTCGTGTCACCATCAAACTTGCAAATAGAAAACAAACTCTGGAAGACATGCTTGGTCATAGTCCTTAGGTGTTTTAGTATCCTATGGCTTCAAAAATGGGATGATAAGGGCCGGAAGTATAGCTCAGCAGACTAAGCACTTAGGTAAGTGCAGGGGCCAGGGTTTGATCCCTGGTACCACATGGAGTCTAGGTGTGGTGGGACATACCTGTTGTTCCAGCACTAGGGAGGCAGAAATCAGGAGGATCACTAGGAGTCTGAGCTCCATAGTGCCACCCCGCACAAAAAGAAAAAAAAAAAAAAAAGATAATAATGGGGGGATGCAAATGAAGTGGCTAAGCAGCAACTGGGACCCAGACTAATAACCAGAGTGGCCTGACAAAGAGCTAAGCGGACATGGAATAAGTTCAGTATTTCACTAAACTTTCAGTTTCTGGTGTGAAGCTGGAGAGCATGAACTCTGTTACATGAATGAGTTCTATGCTCACAATATAAAAATGGAGAAAAATCAGGTCCAGAGATGCACAGTGCTACTTAGGGCCTCGTTAACAATGAGAAATCAGAGTTCTTTCAGTCTTGCCCAGTTTTTGTTTTGAGAGTAAACCTGGATTTCTCTATTTCTCCCTAAAAAACAAAACAAAAAGAAAAACTGCATAAGTTTTATTCCAAATATGTTTGCCTAAAGGCCTACCAGACAGCAACAGACATGAGTAGATTTGTTCTGGTAGAGTTATAACATGAAAAAAAAAAAAAATCTGGCACAGACTTTAAACTATAAAAGTCCTGCAATTACGACCACTGCCGTGCATGCTCGCCCCACTGGCTGGAGCCAGACACTTTCCCTCACAGCCCGGGTCAAGTCCATCTGGAGTTCATCAAGGAAACCGTGAGCCCAGCAACTCACGTTAGCATTCAGACAAAACCTGTGTGCTCTCAGCACTCCAGACGGTCACGGATTTCCCACACGGTTTAAAAAACAACCCAGGAAAGAATCCTTTTCACCTGGGAGGTGGCCTGAGTCTGCAGCCTCATTTCGACCCGTTCAGTTCAAGAACATGGAACTTCCCTCCTCCAGAGTTTCAGGTTTTAAAAGCCAAGTGGGAAGAACCAATGTGGCATTTACATTTAATGCAGAGATTTGCCTTTTAATTAAAAAACAAAACAAAAAAAAAAAAAAAAAAACAAAAAAAAAACTATGCTAGTCATCTCCATTTCATGGCAAGGATTATTTCACAGGGCAATTGCATGTGAAATGAGATTGAGAGTTTCACTTTTTTCCACCACTAATGGGATGAGAGACCCTCAAGAAAAGACTCTTAAAATGAGCAACTGCCTTCAGAGACAGGTACACATGCTGCAGACCACTCATTCTGGATCCAGAGGCAGGAGCTGGCAACCTTAACTGGTTTAGTTATTGCAACACACTTCCATTCCTGAGTTTTGTGTGCTATTAAAACCACAATATATGGGGGAGAAGGAAAAAACATCAACCCTTAAGTGACTTTTACTGCTAAATACTTAAAGCCATGAAACTTTTAATATGCCTAAATTTAGATTTAATGTAGTTTACATTTCAGAAATGATTACTTTCCTGTTAAAGGATGTCATGTTTTCCTAAATCTTCCTTATATTGTTTTTATGGATAAACCACTAAACAAGAGACTCAAGTTCTATGATGCTGGTACTCTCTTAAAGCCAGAACATGAAGCGGTCAGTAAGGAAGGCAGATACCTCATTTACAGATTCTTATTAATGAACATCTCCCCCAGAAAACAAATCTAAAAAATTGCTGTAGTGAGGTTAATAAATGGGCAAGGGAGTGAGATGAGGTGTTAACTATTTATAAGGAACATAGCTAGCTAAAATTCTTGAAAAATCAAACTGTGACGAGAAGTCTCTCTTTATGAATACTAGCAAACACATAAATACATATATGTGTGTGTCTGTGTGTGTGTGTGTGTACATATATACACAATACATTTACAACATATGGTTCCAGCTATCATTTTCTTCCTCTCAGCCTTTGGAAATCTGACTTCCAAGTCAAATTTTAAATGCAAATACAGCACAGCTTCTTAATCAATCCCACTGGGGCCTGCAGAGCTGCTAATTCAGCAAAAATCTGGCAAGCTGAAAAACAAAAAGCCAGGCTGTAGCTGTTTTAAGACACCGATCCAGAGTGACTCATAAATCAGCCAGCTATGTTCAAGTTGTAGTCTGGAAAATATAGAAAAACAGCTGTGAAAACCATAAGGAGTATTACCTTTACCCCACCCCCACCCCTGGTAGGGACCAGAAAATTTATAACACGCCGACCTCACAAAAGTCACACCAGCAGAAACTGCCTTCTAGACTTCTCCGGAGCTCTGCTGAGAATTCAAACATTTCTATCTGATAAGATAAACAGTTCGGAAGGTCTAGTGAGAATGTAATAATAATTGAAGCTCTCCTTGGCACTTGAACAACTTTTCCCTCTTCTGGCTAAGTAGCATCCTAACAAGCACTCCTCTTTAGGCTCCAACTGTGTAATCACAAACTCTAGGCCAGTCTCCAAATAGGTACAGTGTTAACAGCCACTTTCATTAAAGTATTAGAGGTTACTTTTTTTCAAAGACAGAGTACAGTATTATTATTGTGTACCCTCAAACTATTCAACTTTTTATACACGTGCATCCTGTGTCAATAAATTGTAGTTAAATAAGGTGGGGAAAATGTATACAAATAGTTTTATGTTTTCACTTTGCAACTTCAACGAAAGAAACATTTTTGTTTTTTCTAAAGAGTACTTTCATAAACTAGTTCAAAGATGAACTTTTAGCATTTAGATGATGGAATCAAAGGGGGAAGGAAGTTATAGAGAGGAACAATATGATTTTGCTTAGTGCCCGAATTATGCAATTGCCTACCTAACAGCTTGTCCAATTAGGTAAAATTTAAGTACCAGCCCACAGTCTCTTACACCTATTCAATACACCAATAACAGAAAGTAAAAATACAATTGGTTCTTTCTTTCAAAAGGGCTTTGAGAAGGGACAAAAGAAACATTTACAATAAGGAACTCAGACCACATGGCTTGGCGACACCTACAAAGACGGTCACAAGTCACAGCAGTACAAGAGTGACAGGGCTGCTCAATGAGTGATCACAGCAGGGCTTCCGACAACAGGCTGGGTGCTTATTTATACAAGTGGAACTTATTTTCACATACATTCAAGGAATGTGGACTTGTATTGAGACAATTTACTGCTGGCGGAAATGTAATTAAAGACTGTGCTAACCAAATAAACTGTAATTTGTTTTTAGTGCGCCACCAAATTATCGGCAAAACAAAATCCTAATTGGGTCAGCTACTTTTAAGACAGTGTTTAAATAGGTATCAAACCTCTTTGGTTCAACTCAACTTCTAATCAAGAGCAGCAACAGCTATTTCTTTAAAGACATCTAAAATTCACCCCGCACAGAAACGGATACTAGCATGAACCAGGAGGCTACTTGGCACCGAGAGACTACTGAACCAAGTGAGACTCAGTGCATAATCGAAGTATTTCTGAACACAGGGACGCAGCAGTCCAGGAAGCACTGTCCTCACTTCCTTCTTAGTCCCTCTGTTATTCAGAGGTGTTTATCTGCAGTCATTCATATGTTGGGTTCCATATGTTCTCAATAGAGCCATTCACAGCTCATGAATGCAGCACCCTGACCCCCCACAAGAGCCAATTGAATGGAATTAGCCGCAACTAATTGAAAGTCTTCCTGCTTTAGGTTAAAGCTCTTATCTCCTTCACTCGTAATAAAAACTAAATAAGCCGACCCATGATAAGATATTAAATATCCGTCCAGTACCCTTGAGTCCCACTTTATTAAACTATAGTTTATTAAAAACACAAAGAACATGCTGTTTGATAGTCAACAACCCTACAATTCATAAAGAAATGCATTTATATTAACACAATCATTGAAAAACAACTTTATCAAGTTCGAGGCCAACCCCTCAACCACTATTATTACGTTAGGATTGACATGTACGATTGTTCAGGAACTGAGACTTGCCGCTGCCATTCTACTAGGCCCAAGTCGGAGATTAAGTACTAACTCCAGGATCATTTCTTTTACACAGGCCTACACTGGTTTAAAGAAAATACCATTTAAAGAAAGTGTTTGTTTAGTTCTGCGATGCTCCTCCGACCTTAATGAAACTGGAAGCTAGGAGACTAAAAAAGAGTGTGCAATGGGAAAGCACCATCTTCAACTAAATTACATTTTCTTCCTTGTTCTTCCCCCGCCGCAGTTGGCAGTGATTTAAGGTTTTCAGATTTCATAGTTCAAATCCAAGAACTTGCATAGTAACAACGCTGGGCGCTCTCCCGAACTGTCTGGGCGTGCTGCGAAGCTACAGCAATCCTGCCCTGGTTCTGAAAACTCTAGTTCGTTCTTTTCCTTATCTGCTGATCAGTACCACCTAACTTCTTACACGGACTAAGACGTGTTACAGTGTGGGCCGCAGGGAGAGTTTGAGTCTACTGATGTGAAATTAAGCACCGGGGAAGGGCAACCAAAGCGTCTGTGCTACTGTGTACAGGGACCCAACTGCGTGGTGGGACTTTCCAAGCGAGGGGAGCGCGTGTACCTACTGGCTGGGATCGGGAAAGGGGGTCCGATCTAGTTAGAAACTAACGTGGAGCCACCGTCCCACTTAAAACTCAGAGGTAAAATGACTAACTCCAGTCGCCCGCAGGTCAACGTCCCTACTGCCCGGCCTGGAAGCAGCGCGCAGCCCAGCACGGCCCCGCCGCTGCCCGCGTCCCTCCCCCCACTAGCCCGTCTGCGCCCCGATAGGCGCCAGGCGCCCACCTGCGCAGCAAGCCCGAGGAGGCGGGGGCCACCCAGTTCTTCCGCCCCCACGGAGCGCCGCCAGGAGCCTGGGCTGGGAAGGCTGCCCGGCAAGACGCGGCTCGCCCCCCACCCCCCGCGCCACCGGCCCTCGCCCGCGCCCGCTCGCCCGAACCCAGCCGCGCGCCCCGCAGCACTTACAGCCGAGCGACCCAAGCAGGCAGCGGCTCGGGAAGGCGCGCCAGGCGCTGGCGGCTGCAGTCCAGCAGGTCCCCGAGGCAGCGGCAGGGCGCCGGGCACGGGCGTACGGCGGCGACCGCGGCGAGCGGCCCGATCGCCCCTCGGCCTCCGCGCAGGCTGCGTGCGGTCGGGCCCGAGCGCCCCAGCAGCGCGCACAGCAGCAGCCCCAGCGCCGCCGCGGGAGCACGGAGCCCCGGCGCGCCCATCGCGATCCCGCGGCCTCCGGCTCTGCCCGGCGCTCCGCAGCCCGTGCCCGGGCTCGGCACCGACTTCCAGGCGAGGGTGGCTGGACTCCCGCCCCGGCCGCGTGCGCTCCCCTCGAGGGCCCCCGCAAACTTTCACTCCTGTGAGCGAGGCTTTCACACGCCCCGGAACAGCCGGGGCGAAACACAAAGGCGCGGCCAAGTGCGGCGGCGGACGGCCCCGCGGCGCCCGCAAGCTTGCGCCCGCAAAGAAACTTTCTCGCCTCCTCCCCCGCCTCGCCTCGGTGTGCGAAGTCCCCGCGCCGCAGAGCTGCGAGGCGGGGCGCCAGGGGCGGACGCGAGCCCATTGGCTCCCCGACTGCAGGGGACCCCGCGGCCACGTGACAATAACAAGGCTCCTGGCCGGGCCCGGGCGAGGGAGAAAGTGGAGCCCATGTTATAGGAAATTCAGTTACATTTTCCAGCGTCCGCAGCCAGAAGTCTTCACTACGTCCTGGGAACGATCTATCAAATGGAGTTGAAGGACGACCGGGAGTGAGCAAATACTAGGCCGGTTCTCAGAGCTGGAGGTATTTAGGGGAACCTTGGCAAGCGAAGTTCAACTAGCTCTATTGCAAGAAGTCTTTGAATTTCAAATTTTAAAACTTTATGTGCTTTAGTATCTTAACCACCCACGGACTGAGGCAGTGGTTTCAGTGAAAATACAGTTCTGTTCACGTTAATACCCCTGGAGCTATTTTTTCCTCATTAATTAGCACCAAAAATAAACACAATAATGAAATGTAAAAGTCATGATTTGGGAAATGCTATATTGATTTCCAAAGAGCCAGGCTCAGTGCTCTGTTGGGGGGTGGGGGTGGGAGGAGAATGACCTTAGAATAAACCTGCGATGACAATCGTGGATTCCTGGGAAAATTTGGTATATGCACCTTGATCAACCTCATTTTTAAATGATAGTGTATCTTGATTAAGAATGCAGCCAGGCCTAAAGTACTTGCCTGCCTTTGGGGGCGGGGTGCGTGAAAGGAAGGATGGATTCAGGCTACAGGATTTCCCACGGAAAGTCTGTGCAGGCTTCGCTTGCAGGTGATTGGGTTCTCAGAATGTCGAAAACACTGGCGATCTCAGAGATCATCTGCCAGTGCTTTCTTCAGAGGAGACTGGGCAAAGGAACAGACGCAGAGAAAAATGACTAATTTATCCGTGACAAAAACAAACTAAACGTGGACGCTCACTCTAAGCTTTCACTTCTATAGATAGCTTGCTGCATGTTGTCTGCTTAAGTGTGTGTCTGCGGGGTCGCTTATGCTGCGTATATGGAGGCGTGGAGGTAGCTTGTGGATTTGGGACTTTAACCCCGACTCTAGTAGATACTGGTTTCCACTGTAGAAAATCACTATATAAATGTTCACATTCGTGGGGAAAGGAATAGACTCGCTTTGAAGCTGTCACGCCCCATTTTAGAAAAGATCCTGCCTTTTTTCCAACTTCCAACTGTCCTTAACCTCAACGTCCGCATCTTTTCGAATGATTTACAAATAAAAATGCTCAGAATTAGGATTGTGTCTCCTTGCGATTGGACAAGGTCCACTAAAGCCAGGCTCTGGGTTTTCCAGCTCGGCATCACCTGTGTATTTCATGTAAAGAACATCAGATTTAGTGCATTGGAGTTTTAAAAAGATGCCCGTCTATGTCCCTTTATGTACAGGTAAGATGATAAGAGCATGGCGACTTTCTCCTGAGCCAACACCTACAGAGGTAAAGCAGAAATGTTCTACCATTTGCGAGATTTTTTATTCACTTTTTTCTTTTTCCACTCCATAATCTTCTTGTATTGTTTCATCTTTTCCCAGGAACTAAATTTGCTTTTGCTTTCTGATATTTATGGTATCTATATTCCTAATCCCAATCTTTCTCCTGAAGAACACAGAACACTGGTGTATATTCATTCAGCCACCTAGTATTGCTCATCTCCAGTGGGACATGCAACTGTGTAATGTGTGGAGTATCATACATGCACTTCCTCATATAACTTCTGTTCCTCTTGAGTTCATTATCCCTTAAGAATACTTCCCTTCAGGAGGCTGGGGAGATAGCTCCGTGGCACAAGTGCCTGCCTGGCAAGTGCAAGGTTGTGAGTTTGAACCCTGGTCCCACCAATAAAAGAAAAAAAAAAAAGAATACTTCCCTTCAGACAGATTACTGCCCTCAAACCTGAGAGTCACCCTTACCATCATTTCACTCTCACCACTGCCATAGCCAATTAGCAAGACCTGTCAAAGCAGTGGGTCTAAATGGATCCTGTGTGTACTTCCATAGATGTTGCTGGGCCTCCTTCAGTTCTGGGCTGGATCGCTGCCACAGCACCCTGTCTGGCATTCCGGCCCTTTCTCTACAACGTAATCAAGTGATAGCCCTCCAGCTTGACTCTGAGCCTGTGACTCTACTCCCTCGTTCTTTTCACCAGTTCCCATTGTCCTGGGAGTAAAGTTCAAATTCTCTGAAGTGACCTATGCTGCCTTCTTTGCAGTTTGATCTCTGCTTACCTCTTTAACTCATTATATTTCAGCATCCCCCTTTTACTCTGAGAATGACTTGCAGTTCTCTTTCCAGCGGTGTCTTTTGCCCTCTTTGACTTGCTGGTAGCTCTACACAAATCACATTTTGTCCCTCTTTTCCCAGGTTGATTTGTGTTTCCATTTAGGTATCCCTTTTTTTGGAGAAGACTTCCCTAAATCCTGCTTAACTGTCCTTCCAGTGTGTTCCCAGGACATCCAGGGTTGCCTGGATTCAGTTTGTAAATAACTAAGTTGGAAAGAAAAGAAAATCTCTTTTGTCTAGCTCTGTTTATCAGCCCACTGGATTAGCTGTTGCTTTCCATCCTCTCTATAAGATCCACTGGCTGAGGCCTGTCAGCTGGACTCTGGAGGCTGCCAGCCCCTCCCTAGGACACCCATTGTGTGAGCTCCTACCAAAGGGTCGCTGATCTTCAGTGGTGCCAGACTGACTCACGTCTATAGCTACACAAATAATATATAAACCAAATCAGTGTGAGCCTGAGAACATGGCTTGCTTTTTTATAGTAATGAATTTGAAGCTTGGAGAATGGCTTATAGTTAAAAGATAATTACAAAATAAATGCTGTCAAATCAGATGGGGGCAAGTCAATTGTAAAAGTGAGAAAGTGTTTCAGGGTACATTTTGTGCTGCTATCACAGAACACCTGAGACTGGACAACTTGCAATAAAGAGAGATTTATTTTTTACAGTTCTGAACTGTGAGAACTCCATATCAGGTGAAGACTTTTGTTATAACATCCTATGTCAAAAGGCATTGCATAGGGTGAGGGGCTCTGATTTCACCCCTTTTTAAAATCAGGAACCCATTGCTCCAATATTGGCATTAACTCATTCATGACCTAATCATCTTTTTTTTTTTTTTTTTTTTTTTTTTTTTTTTTTTTTTTTTTTTTTTTTTTTTTTTTTTTTTTTTTTTTTTTTTTTTTTTTTTTTTTTTATGTATTTGGTACAGGGTCTCACTACAAAACTCAGACTCTTAGTGATCCTCCTGTTTTCAGCTTCCCCAGCGCTGGTCTTATAGGTTTGCTCTACCCCATACGGTGAGCTTGTGTCACAGGCTCAGCTGCCCCCCCCTTCCTCCTGTCACAGCCAGCATGTCACGAGGTACCATGGATAGAACCCCAGTCCCTGTGCTTGCCTAACA
>PVJA010047631.1:0-14563 GCA_004027025.1 Myocastor coypus
AAAAAAAAAAAAAAAAAAAAAAAAGGGGGGGGGGCGGGGCGGGGAAAGGGAAGGCAGGCCAAGGATCCTGACCCACCCGGCGCGCGGGCTCAGCTCCCAGCGGTGGGGTTTGGGCTGGGCTGGGGCAGGAAGTTAGTCGCGGGAACGCAGAGGCGGAGCAGAGGGGCGCAGGGGCTTACCCGCGGCGGGTGCGCAGGCTCAGCTCCCAGCGGTCTAGTTGCTTTCTTAATACAATTTGAAGGTAAGAGTTGACAACATTTGGCAGTTGGATTTGACATGGAGTATGAAGAAAAGAGAAAAATCAAGTGATGCCAAACTTCTTACCTGGGCAATTGGTAGAGAAGAGTTGCCTTTATCATACACAAAGAAGACAGGATAGATGGGTTTGCGTAACATCAAGGGCTCAGTGTAGACCTCCCTTACCCCCAGTTTAAAATACATCAAGTAAGAGACATCTGTCAAACATCTAAGCAGATAGGGCAAGTGGTCTATGTGACACGTGGTCAGAGTCTAAGAAAGAGGTCAAATGGAATAAGAATTGGGAGAGTCTTGGAATAAAGATAATGATTAAAAGCTCAAGGACTAGAAGAAATTATTTGTAAAATAAGTGAATGTAGAATAGCTTTCAGTGACTGGGTCTGAGGAGACCTCTAGTAGTTTGAAATTAGCAAAATAAAAGGGAGGGCCCTGGCGGGATGGCTCAGTGGTCTAAAGCACCTGCTTGGGAAAGCTTGGGCGGCTTCAGGGACAGCGGTTCGATCCCTGGCACCACATGCTGTACCAGCCCTGCCCTCGGGGTGGGCTGAGCCGGCCATAAAAATGAGTGAATAAACAAACAAAGGTTCTGAAACAAGAAAAAAATAATAAATAAAATAAAAAATTCTTAAAAAAAAATAAAAGGGAATCAGCAAAGATGTGAAGGAACAGCTAAATGAAAAAAAGCCAGGGCTGGTCAAATAGCTCAGTGGATTAAAGCACCTGTAAGCAGGCCTAGGGGCTGGAGGGTTTGAAGCCAGGCCTGCCGTGCAGACCCTGCTCTGGGGGTGCACTGAGACAGCAATTGAGACTGGGCATAGTGTCATTTGCCTGTAACCCCAGCTCTTGGGAGGCTGTAAACAGGTGGATTACTACAAGTCTGATCTAGTAGTGAGACCCTGAACACCCTCTAGACCCTTCCCTAAAATAGAATAGAATAGAATAGAATGGAATAGAATAGATAGATACATAGATAGATAGATAAATGAAAGAAAAGCCAGAGTGAGAAATCCTGGGAGCCAAGTGAAGAAAATGTTTTAAGGAAAGGGAGAGTAACCAACTGGGTCATGAAGATCAAATAATATGAAAGTTAAGAAATGATTATTTAGCTGGGCAGGGTGGAGCACACCTGTCATCCTCGCACTCAGGAAGCTGAGGTAGGAATATTGCTACAGGTAGAACACAGTGATAAAACAGTACTATAAGAATCCTATAACTATGTAGCAGGGGCTCTGAGGAAGGTCCTGTGCAGGATGAGACAGTCTTCGAGTAAAAGAGCTAGGACTGAGCACCATACAATATGATAAATAGCCACAGCGTGTCACACCACACTGCAGAATTGTGCAGGGAGTGATGTCACTGCCTGGGGACACCAGGGACATCAAGGAAGACTGTGAGATGGAAGTCACTTTGAGAGGAGCCTGTGTACACAGATAATATTTCTAAAACTAGCTGTTTCATATGGAACATGCTATAGGCATGTCGATAACTGAAAGTTAGAAGCAGCAGAAGACTATGTGAATTTTTAAAAATTATTTATTTATCTGGCACAGGATCTTGCTATGCAGTTCAGACTTGTAATGATCCTCCAGTATCAGCCTCTGGGTGGTGGGATTACAGGTGTGTGCCACCATGCCTGGTTTTGGGGCTGGCACAATGTGTCCATGGTTCCTGGGCTTACATGGCATTCAGTACCAGAGACTGAACTAGGGTCCTTGTGTTGCCAGGCAGGCACTTAGACTACTGAGCTATCCCTGCAGCCCAATTATGTGAATTTTTAACTCAGAAAATGCAGGTTAAAAGATTAAAAAAAAGAGTATTAATTGAGAGTAAGAGACTAGGTGAAATACCATAGACTTGACAGGCTACAATTTTATACATCCTTAGATTTCTAAATGTCTGTGTAAAAATATGTAACTTTTAATCACAATATGTAGAGATTTGTTAGAATATCAATGATTGAAGGAAAATACCAATGTCAAACTAAGTCTAAGATGTATGATATTTAGAAAGGCAGTGAGGTTGAGCTCAATTGCCTATGTTATGAAGTAACTGTATCATGGAGCTTTTCTGCTGGAAGATTGAGAATGTAAATTAACAGACCAAAAATTGGAGAAAAAGAAGGGCTATGAGGATAGCCATCATTTTGGCTCTAGCCCCTCAAGGTCAGTGAGAACTCAGGACATAAGAGAACCTGTGCTGTAATATCCTATAACTCAGGGGTTTCTGAAATTTTCTGGTCAAGGAGATTATGGGACCTCAGAGGAAAGGGATAAGTGAAGTATAGTGTGCCTAGGGAGAGTCACCTGGGGAGAAAACGTTCTCAGGCTTTCACAGAGAGCAAATTGGTCAAGCATTGGCTGTGACTCATCCTGATGGCTAACACTGACAACAGTTCTACAAAGCACTGCACATGGTTCCAAAGTTAATCCTAACGGGGACCGGCGGGATGGCTCAGTGGTCTAAAGCGCCTGCTTGGGAAAGCTTGGGCGGCTTCAGGGACCACGGTTTGATCCCCAGCACCACATGCTGTGCCAGCCCTGCCCTTGGGGTGGGCTGAGCCGGCCATAAAAATGAGTGAATAAACAAACAAAGGTTCTGAAACAAGAAAAAAAAAATAGAAAATTATTTTTAAAAAAGCCAAAAACAAAAAACAAAGTTAATCCTGAGGAGATTTGACCCTGGACAGTACAAATGATGAAAGTTTTGTTAGACAGGTCTTGCTTTAACTTGCCCTTGATCGCCCAACAGAAAAGCTTAATTATGAGGCATAAAATGCAGAGCTAGATTAGTACGATGAGCTATAAGAGGCTTAAATCAACAGCCTTCAACATTGCCAGTTTCACTGACCCACTGCAGTTATGAAACATTGGACTATATATACAACTGCTTCCTCCTAGGTCAAAGAGAAGAAAACTTTTTCTTCTCTTCTTCCCCCCTCCTTTGGAGCCAATACTGATAAGAAAATTTGTCATAATATTTGTGAGGACAACAATATGCAGTGTCTCAACTATTGCGAATGTACTACTAACATGTTTTGAAACTCTCATATTGTTATCTCTTATTAAAAGTAATAAAAACTAAAATATAAAAAATTTTTGCTTGAGCAATGGTGCTCCTAAAAAAAAAAAAAAAAAAAGCTAAATGTAGCACCTGTAATCCCAGCACTTGGGAGGCTCAGGCACGAAGATCACAACTATAAACCCAATTTAGTGATGTAGCAAGACATTGTCTCAAAATAGAATATAAAATAAAAAGAACTGGGGGCATCATTTAGCATAAAAGCTGTGGGTTGTTCAATACTTAGGGTGACCAAAGGACAGTAAAGGCATGGGAGAAAGGGTCTGAATGCTCACATGCAGGGTGTAGCAAATTCTCAGTCACAGATGAGTCCCTTACCCTAATCTCAATATCCAGCCCCAAATAACCCCAAAAAACCTATGTTTTCCCCATAGGAGCATATGCAAAACAATGTGCTGACAAGGGAACACTGAGCACTTATTTTAAAAATTGAGGAAGTATTTTATGACTTAGAAAATTATTTCTCGGCCAGCGAGATGGCTCAGTGGTCTAAAGCACACCTGCTTAGTTAGGCAAGCTTAGGCAACCTCAGGAACTGTGGTTCGATCCCGGGCACCACATGCTGTGCCAGTCCCACCCCCAGGGCAGACTGAGCTGGCCATATATTAAAAAAAAAAAGAAAAGAAAATTATTTCTGAAATGTAATATAAAGTGTAAGATAAGCAAGGTGCAGAATCTTGTGCATGGTGTGCCACTGTTTATGGGAAAAAAGAGTAATTGTGTGTGTGTCCCCATCCAACTGCTTGTATACAAGGAGTAGATGCAGCAATTACTTGTCCCATGGAGGGGAGTTATGTGGCTTGAGGGCATGGTGGGAAAGAGAGTTTTCACTGTATATATATTTTTTCATCCTTTCAGTTTTTATTTATTTTATTTCACTTTTGGTACCACAAATCTAACTCAGGACCTTATGCTTGCCAGGCAGGGATTGTGCTATGGAGCTCTATCCTGGCCTTTTTCTTTTAGTTTTTAATCATATGAATCTCTTAAAAGTAAATGTTGAGTCAAGTGTGGTGGTGCATACCTGTAATCCCAGCACTTGGGAGGCTGAGGCAGGAGGATTGCTGTGAGTTCAAGGCCAGCCTGGGCTACATGGTGAATTCAAGACTAGCCTGAACTGCATAGCAAGACCCTGTCTCAATAAATTAAAATAAATAAATTTAAGTGTTGCAGGGTTTGGTAGCACACACATATAATTCCAGCATTCAGGAGGCTGAAGCAGGAGTTATCACTACAAGTTCAAGGCCAGCCTGGGCTACATAGTGAATTCCAGTTCATATTGAACTACAGAGGGAGATTCCATCTCAAAAAGAAAAGCAAAACCCCTAAAATAATGATCAAAGTAAGTGAATGTAAGTGCAATTGTGTCTAAAGGCCACTGAAAGAAGGTAGACAATAGTTGAATATAGTGCAAGCAATGGCAGTTCACTTAGGTGGGCAGTTTCAAAAGTCCAGAACTTATCTTCATAACAAAGAAAAGAGTTGCTAGAATTAACATTATAAGAATCTAACAAACTAATTTAAGTATTTGTTATCAAATATTTAAAGGTTACCAGGAATCAAACCCAGAACCTTGTGTTTATCAGGCAGGCACTTGAGCAACTGAGCTGTATCTCTAGCCTTTGTTATCAATTTTTTTTTTGTTATCAATTTTTTAAACCATAAAACAGTTCTAATTCCACACGCCTGTAATCCCAGCACTTGGGAGGCTGAGGCAGGAGGATCAGTAAGAGTTCAAGGCCAGCCTGAACTGCATAGCAAGACCCTGTCTCAAGCAGACAAAAAAACAAAACAAAACACAGGTCTAATAAATCAAGAAAAAAACCTGAAATGCATTTCAAAATGGCAAATGGATAAAATAAGCTTTATGTATGTAGAAATGCAAATGGAGGCCTGTGAGATGGCTCAGCAGACTAAGCGCCAGCTTAGGCAAGTGCAGAGGTGGGGTGGGAGGGGCGGGTGGGGTTCTATCTCTTGCACTACATGCAGTGCTAGCCCAACCTCAAGTGTGCTGAGTCAGCCACCGAGACTGGGTGTGGTGGTGCACACCTATAATCCCAGTGCTGGGGAGGCTGAAAACGGGGATCCAAGCTGCATAAAGAGGCCCTATACTGGTTTTTTAAACAGTTGACACACTGCATATTGTCCTTGCAATAGTTATACAGAGCACAGGGGTGTGGGCATGACACACCTTCCAATTGATATTGGTAAGGAAAGAAAAAAATTTAGAGTTCTTATATTAGGGAGACTATACAATATTTGCACATGTAGGTCTGGTTTATTTCACTAATGAGTATATGTTAAATATACATTCATTTATATATGAAGTCTACCAGCTTATCATTGCTATACTGGTTTTTGACACTCAGAGCAGCAACGTGTAAGAGTAAAATCATGCTTGGATTGCTTCTCATACTGGTTTTCTAGATGTGTGCTGCTTCTAATGTAATTTCAATTATTGCTATACTCTCTCTCAAGTAAATGTTTGTTTTATTTTATTTTTATTTTTATTTTTTTGTCTTTTTGAGACAGGGTCTCACTATGCAGTTCTGGCTGGCCTTAAGCTCACTTTTGTAGCCCAGGCTGGTCTCAAACTCGCACCGATCCTCCTGCCTCAGCCTCCCGAGTGCTGGGATTACAGGTGTGTGCCACCATGCCTGGTCCCTTAAATGTTTGTTTTAAAAGAAAACAAAAAAGGGTAATTAAAGAGAAAATGAGACAAGGATAAATGCCATAGGATTGACTGGCTACAATTTTGTATATGCCTAGATTTCTGAATTTCTGTGTAAAAAAGTATAACAGCTTTTTAAAAATCAGGTACTATGGGGATTTATTAGAATATTAATGATTGATGGAAAATTCCAGTTCCATGTTAAGTCTAAGGCATTTAATATTTAGACAGACAGTCATAACAAGCTCAAGTACCTATGTTATAGAGTAATAGTATCACTAAGCTTCTCTTCTGGAGGGTTAAAAGCCTAAGTTTGCAGACCAAAAATTAGAGAAAAAAAAGGGCTACAAGGTTAACCAATATTTTGGCTCTAGCCCTTCAAGGTCAGTGAGGACTCAGGACATAGAATCTGTACTATAACGTTCTATAACTCAGTGATATTCCAAATTTTCTGTTCAAGGAGATTATGGGGCCACAAAGGAAAAGGATCAATGATGTATAGTGTGCCTAAGGAGAATCACCTAGAGAGAAAACATTCTCTCAGACTTTCACAGAGGGCAAACTGGTTAAGCAATGGCTGTGACTCATCCGGACAGCTGACACTGACAACAGTTCTACAGAACGCTGTACATAGTTTCAAGGTAAATCCTGAGGGGACTTGACTGACCTTGTCAGATACAAAAATTACATGTTTTGGTATATAGATCTTGCTTTAACTTGGACTTTACCAGTCTCAGAAAAGTTTAACCATAAGGCATAAAAAGTAAAGCTGTAAAAGGCTTAAATAAGCCAACAGCTTCCAACATTTCCAGTTCTGTCATTAACCTACTATTATTATGGAATATTGCTCTATGTCTACAACTACTTTATCTTTTTTCAATGAGAAGAAATATTTGTACCAGTAGTGTTTATTTATTTTTTAAACAATTTTTTATTTTTATTTTTTTCTTGTTTCAGAACTTTTGTTTGTTTATTTATTTATTTTTATGGCTGGCTCAGCCTGCCCTGAGGGCAGGGCTGGTGCAGCCTGTGGTGCCAGGGATCGAACTGCAGTCCCTGCAGCCGCCCAAGCTTTCCTAAGCAGGTGCTTTAGACCACTGAGCCATCCTTCTGGGCCTTGTACCAGTACTTTTTGGAAAAGTTATCATGTCTGTGTCTTTTACTCTGAACAACTACTATACTACTAGGAAGACAATAAGAGGCATTGTATCAATTATTGTGGCTGTCCTACTAACGTGTTTTGAAATTGTCTCAATGTTATTTCTTATTAAAAGTAGTAAAAATTAAAAATAAAAAAGGCCCTGTACCAAATACATATGAAAAAGAAATAGAAATAGATTTTATAGTAATCTTTAAGTGAGTAGCGTCATTTGTAATGAAAGGAAGGCAAATTAAGACGGTGGGCTGAGGCTCAGTGGTATAGTGCCTGCCTGGCCAGCGCAAGGTCTTGAGATCAATTCCTGTTACCAAAACCAAAGAAGTCAAAAATCTAAAACAGGAGGCTACTGGGCGTGATGGTGCATATCTGTAATCCCAGCACTTGGGAGACTGAAGCAAGAGGATCACTGAAGTTTGAGGACAGGCTGGGCTATACAGTGAGTCCTAGGTCACCTGAACCACATAGTGATACCCAAACAAAGCAAAGCAAAGCAAAACAAAACAGAGGGCTAATTCTTTTTCACCAGGGTACAAATATCAATGTCTTGGTTATTTTTCTCCAAACCTGAGACAAAATATCCAACACCCAAAATTAAAGAAGGAGAGGTTTATGGAGGTTTCAGTCTGTAATCAGCTGGCTCCCAGGCAGGGTGACATGGCCCAGGGGCAACAGTCCAAGGTGGCAGAAGACAGCACAAACAGTATGAGCAAAAAGATGGGGAGGGCAAACTTGTCTTTCTCCTCCCTTATATGGTAATATGGTAAGCAGGCTACCCTGCCACTTCTGTGCCTTTCTCTCTCTCTCTTTTTTTTTTTTTTTGTGAGACTGGGGTTTGAACTCATGACCTCACACTTGCCCGGTGGGCACTTGTGCCATGGAGCTATCTCCCCAGCTGTGCATTCCTCTTGAACAGGCTGAGGAGGTTTACAAAGCCAGGACACTGGCCACTGCTGAGTCACTTAGCCTTCTAAACTTCTCAAGTTGACAGCAGTGTATCAGACAAAACACTAACAGTCAGCTGTAACTGAGTGAGCATTTAGGAGCGAGTGGTAGCATGTGCATCCCAGTCTGCAGGAAAGGCTGTGTGGCACAGTCCCTGGCAACCTTGTGAGAGGCATGTTCTTCCATCCATGAATTCTGACTCGGAGAATTTATCTGACATGGGATCCTTGCTTGGGTACGGAGACAAGCACAGCCTGAACAACTGGGGAGGTTGAAAACAGGAGGACTACTACGAGTCTGAGCTGCATAATGAGAGCCTGTACAAAACACATGAATTTAAAAAAATAGTGAAGCTATCAAGATGGTGATGGCAGAGACTATGAGGTCCTGAGCTCATTAAGCTGGCCCTGCCTCTTTAGTGATGCTTGGGTGACACCGTCTCTTTTTCTATATTGTATGCTCCATGCCTATCAAGAAATAACTATAGGGTGACCCAGTTAGCAAATTCTCCTTGAACCCTTTCAAGTCATGCTTTATTACTCTCTCATTTCTCTCTCTCTCTCTCTCTCTCTCTCTCTCTCTCTCTCTCTCTCTCTCTCTCTCTCTCTCACACACACACACACACACACACACACAGGATATCATGTGGGCCAGACTGGGCTTGAACTAACAATGATCCTCTTGCCTCTGCCTCTGCCTCTGCCTCCCAAAAGCTGGATTACAGGTGCTTGTCATCATGCCCTGCTCTTTATTAACTCCTTATCATATTTTGTTTCTTTTTTTTTTTGTGGGACCAGGGTTTGAACTCATGACCTTGCACTTGCTAGGCAGGCACTTGTGTGACAGAGCTGTCTCCTGGGCCCCCTCCTTATCATATTTTCCTCCTTACCTCTCTGGCCACTCACTCTAAGTCCTTTGCTAGTTCCAACAGACAGGATCTAGGCTAGCCTTAAACTCACTGCGCAGGCCAGGCTGATCTTTAACTTCCACAATCTGCCTGCCTCAGCTTCTTGTGATTGGGATCATAGTCACCATGCTTGATTCATCTGACATTTTACATTCAGGAGTTATTAGCCTTCTTCTCTTTCTATTCTTTTTTGCACTAAGAGGTTTCATCCATTGCCAGTTTCAAATGCTATCTGCACCCCAACAACTCCCTAGTTTTTATTTCTAGCCTGGCCTTGATCCAAACTCCTAGAACCAATTGCTTATTGTATACCTACTTTACTATCTTATGGGATCCCTAATTGGAAAGAGGACAAAGCCACACTCTTGCTGGTTCTGCTCATGATCTTGAACTCCATGAGTACAAAGATCTGTGTGCTTTAGACATGCAGTAGACACTCAACAAATATATATATAGTATATATATATATATATATATATATATATATATATATATATATTTTAATGCCTAGTCCATAGGAGGAGTAAATACCAAATCATATTTTTTAGTTTCTGTAGAATCAGAGGAAATGGAAAATTAACAAGGATTAATGCAGCCCCAACACTGAGCTTGAAAGACACAAACAGAATCTGTGAAATGTGACTTTATAGTAATATGAGGAAAAATTTTACTCTATTTTTTGCGCTACCATGCCCAGCTCAGTAAATAAGCAAATGATATTGCAGATGGGAGGACTTATGCAACGTCTATGCCATATGTACAGCAGGAGGCAGCAGAGTACAGCTGACGGCAAGAGTCCAGGCTTCACCCTTAAATTTAAGGATGATTTTATACAAATCAATTAACCTTCCTGAGACCCTTTTCTTTCTCTGAAACTCAGAGGTAATTCTCCTTCCTTTGGATCAAAAGAGATGAGTAGACATAAAAGGGCTCCTGTGATAAACAGCAGGAGACAGTTTTATTGCAGTCAGCTAAGTATGATGAATGTCCAGACACAGAGGAAGAAGACCTGGGTTTTGTGATTTGGGAACAGATTTGAGTGAATTCTTGACCCTTTCTGAAGAGTAGAAATGAAAGCTCCAGGAAGAGATGGCCAGAGTCTGGAGCCAGGCTGAGCCTAACCCGTGCACTGAGCACCATGCATGTGGGTTGGCAGCCATGCTTGCCATCCACAGCTTCTGCTGCTACCCTGGCGGGGGGCCACTCCCAGCGCCACCTCAGGGCTCCCTCTCTTTCCTCCCCCGACAGCACAGAGGCTGCTTACTGCCTGCCTCATGGCTGCTCTTTGCCAGCCACAAGAACAGACAGTTATCTTCCTGCTCCCAGGCACAGGAGCCAGGCCTTCCGGAGACAGAGGAAATAACCGAGTCCATAGGAGTAAATACCAAATCATATTTTTTAGTTTCTGTAGAATGAGAGCTCGAAAGACATACAAACTGAGCTCGAACACTGAGCTCGAAAGACATACAAACAGAATTTGTGAAATGTGGCTTTATAGTAATATGAGGAAAAATCTTACTTTATTTTATTTTTTTGGTGGTACCAGGGATCAAACTCAGGGCTTTGTACTTGTCAGGCAAGCACTTATTCCACTGAGCTATCTACCCACCCAGAGGAAAATCTTTTAAAGCTTTTTCGCAGTGCACATAATAGATGTCTATATATAAATAATGTAATTGTACTTTAAAATTCTTTTTCATGTGCACTTTCTGGAAGTTTTAACAGATGCATGTAATCAGTCACATAATCAGTCATATAACCCCTACCACAATCAAAATATAGAACAGTTAAATAACTCCCACATTTTTATTTGTTACTTCTTAGTAGTCAAACTTGCCCCTAGCTGGGGGTGGGGCTGCAGGCCTGTAATCTCAGCATTTGGGAAGCTGAAGCTTCTTAACCCACTGAGAGTTCACAGCCACTCTGGGCTACTTAGTGAGCTCAAGGCCAGCCTGAACTGCATAGAGAACTTGTCTCAAAAAAAAAGTTCTATGAGCATTCTCATTCTGATGTTTGCATGAACATAAAATTTCATTTTTGATGGGCAACAATGCAGGAAGGATTGCTGGGTCAGGTCCTGTGTACACCTATAAGGAGAGAGGGTTGGGTCATTTCGCACTGCTGCCAGTGATGCAGGAGAGAGCCTGCTGCTCCATGTTTTCTTCAGCAACGGCCGACAGGTTTTGTGTCAACTTTGTGAAGTGTGTGTGGACATAATGCTTCACTCTCCCAATTTATATTTTCCTGGGGGCTTTTGGGATAGCCCTGTGGTTTAAGCGCTTGTGCCTGCAATCCTGGTCAGGCATAAGGATCAGTTGTTCCATCCCCAGACTAACCCATAGGGCAGCCTGAGCCAGTCAAAAAAAATCCTTTTCCTCACCTGTGATGCTGTGGGGTATCTTTCTCTGTGCTTATTTGCCCTCTGTATGTTGTCTGAACGGAAGTGTTTGTTCAAATCTCCTCACTGACTCCAAATTATTAATATTATTATTATTGTATTTTTTGTAAATTCTGGATTCAGTTCATTTGCTAGAAATATAATTTGCAAATACTTCTTTCTTTTACCTTGTTGCTTTTCATTCCCTTAATAATGCAGTGGTCTTTTTTTTTTTTTTTTCCTGTTTTGCTTTTTATTTTCAGTACTAGAGATTGAGCCTAGTCCTACCACTGTACACATCCCCAAACCTCTTGATTTTTTATTTTGACACAGGGTCTCTATAAATTGCCTATGCAGCCCTCAAAATTGTGATCTTCCTGCCTCAACCTCTGCAAGTGCTGAGATTACAGGTATATACTACCATGCCTAGCTTAACTACGTCTTTTTAAAAAAATTATTTTGGCAAACTCTAATTTATCAAATTTTCCTTACATGTACTGTACTTTAATGTTACACTTAAAAACTTGGTTTAATACAAAGTAACAAAGATTTTTCTATACTTGCTCCTAAAAATGTTTAATTTACATTTAGGTCTGAGATGCATTTTAATTATTTATTTATTAATTATTATTATTATTATTTAAATTTAACAATGGTTATATTACATATTTTCATCATCAGATCAGTTTAGATTAATAGATATAGTTATATAAGATTGATCAAATAATTAAACGTTAACACTTTCAATAAACATAATTTTTTTTTCTTTTCCCCTTTCTTTTTTTAACAGTTGACACATTGCATATTGTCCTCACAATAGTTCTACAGAGCACAGTGTGTGGGCATGACCCACCTCCCTATTGATGTTGCTAAGAAAAAAAAATTCTTCTCTTTAAACTAAGAGGAAGCAGATGAATACACAGTCCAATGTTCGACAATTGCTGCGGGCCACCAGTGAAGCTTGCAATGTTGGAGGCTATTAATCCAAGCCTCCTACAGTTCATCTAATCAATGTAGCTCTGCGTTTCATACATTGTAATTAAGCTTTTTTTTTTTTTTTCTGGGTGATCAAGGGCAAGTCAAAGCAAGACCTGTATAACAAAACATTCATTTTTTGTATCTTCCAAGGTCAAATCCCCTCAGGATTAAGTTTGGAACCATATACAGTACTTTGTAGAACTGTTATTAGTGTCAGCCTTCGAGATGAGTCATGGCCATTGCTTGGTCAGTTTGCTTTCTGTGAAAGCCTGAGAGAATGTTTTTCTCTGGGTGACTCTCCTTAGACGCACTGCAGTTCATTCATCCCTTTCCTCTGAGGTCCCATAATCTCCTTGACCAGAAAATTTGAGACACCTCTGAGTTATAGGATATTACAGCACAGGTTCTCATATATTCTGAGTCCTTACTGACCTTGAAGGGCTAGGGCCAAAATATTGGCTATCCTCATAGCCCTTCTTTTTTCCAATTTTTGGACTGTTATCTTACATGCTCAACCCTCCAGCAGAAAAGCTTTGTGATACTATTACTCTATAACATAGGCACTTGAGCTATTCATCACTGACTTTCTGAATATCAAACATCTTTGACTTATCTTGGAATTGATATTTTCTGACTATCATTGATATTCTAATAATGTTTCATACGATATGATATAAGCAGTTACACAATTTTTACACAGATATTTGGAAATTCAAGGAAATACAAAATTGTAGCCTGTCAAGTCTATGGTATTTGGCCCAGTCTCTTACTTTCAACTAATACTCTTGAGAGAGAATAACAGTAACTGAGTTTACACTGGGAGCAGAACACATCAAAAAGACATAGTGACATGCATTCCAAGCATAGTTTTAGTGTTACATAGTACTATGATCAATGTGATGAACCTTTTGAAGGTTCTTGAGACCAATATCTGATTCATCCTGTGAACATAAGTGCATAGTTTTGCTCTTGATATGTTCTCTCCTTTATCTGCTTCCAGTCGGTTTGTTGTTTAATCCATAACATATTCAGCTGTGCTATGCCCTTAAGTTCTTATTTTCTTCTTTAAAGTTCTTATATTAGGGAGACTATATGATATTTACACATGTAGGTCTGGTTTATTTCACTAATGAGCATATGTTCAATATACATCCATTTATATATGAAGTCTTCAAACTTATCATTCTTTATAGCTGAGTAATATTCCATTGTATAAAAATACCACATTTTTTTCAACCATTCTTCAAATGATGGGCATTTTGGTTGTTTCCAAGATTTGGCTATTACAAATTGGGCTGCTGGGGGCCCGGCAGGATGGCTCAGTGGTCTAAAGCGCCTGCTTGGGAAAGCTTGGGCGGCTTCAGGGACGGCAGTTCGATCCCTGGCACCACATGCTGCACCAGCCCTGCCCTCGGGGTGGGCTGAGCCGGCCATAAAAATGGGTGAATACACAAATAAAGGTTCTGAAACAAGAAAAAAAAATTTTTTTTTAAAAAAAAGGGGCCCGGCAGAATGGCTTAGTGGTCTAAAGCGACTGCTTGGGAAAGCTTGGGTGGCTTCAGGGACCGCGGTTCAATCCCCGGCACCACATGCTGCGCCAGCCCTGCCCTTGGGGTGGGCTGAGCTGCCCATAAAAATGAGTGAATAAACAAACAAAGGTTCTGAAATAAGAAAAAATAAATAATTAAAATTTAAAAAAAAAATTGGGCTGCTGAGCCGGGCGTGGTGGCGCATGTCTGTAATCCCAGCACTTGGGAGGCTGAGGCAGGAGGATTGGTGCAAGTTTGAGACCAGCCGGGGCTACAAAAGTGAGCTCAAGGCCAGCCTGAACTGTGCGTCTCAAAAAAAGGCAAAAAAACAAAAACAAACAAACAAAAAACCCCAAATTGGGCTGCTATAAACATAGGTGCACAGACATTGCTATGGTATGAAGTTTTCAGTTCTTCTGGGAAAATTCCCGGTAGGGGGATAGCTGCATTGAACGGAACTTCCACTTCTAGTTTTGTAAGGATCCTCCACACTGCTTTCCATAATGGTTGCACCAATCTGCATTCCCATCAGCAGTGGAGAAGGGTTCCTTTTTCCCCACAGCCTCTCCAGCATTTGTTGCTGGTTGATTTCTTTATGATAGCCATCCTTACTGGGGTGAGGTGGTATCTAAGTGTTGTTTTGATTTGCATTTCACGAATAGCT
>PVJA010047633.1:0-14562 GCA_004027025.1 Myocastor coypus
TTTTTTTTTTTTTTTTGTTGTTGTTGTTCTTTTGTTTTTGTTTTTGCAGGACCGGGGTTCGAATTCATGAACTTGTGCTTGCCAGGCAGGCACTTGTGCCACAGAGCTATCTCCCCAGCCCCTTGTTTCTGTTGCAAATTCAGCCTTGAACAGGGTCTAAAGCTACCATACTTTATAATCATAAATAATATTTTAGGAAATCTATCACAATTCTAAGGTGACTTGAAATTATCTTTAATTTCTATTAGTTTCAGAGTTACAGGTTAAGATAATCTATGCTTTGTTACCTAGATTAAAAATGGAAATAACTTAGAAATTTTGGTCCAAAATAATGGAAATAATAATAGAATGTTTTTCTTGTTGACATTCAAAGTTAATAGGCTTAGCACCTTTGGAGATTGTGATCATATAGCACAGATTAGTTATGGAGTAATGAAGAATTTAGATCAAGATGTTAGTCAAGGGAACTAAATTCAGGTATGAACTGAATTTTAAAAATGTCAGAAAGTTAACAGTTGTCCCACTGGTGTCTGGATATTATTGACTACTTTGGCTGCTTAGCTTCTGAGTGTACCTAGGTAGGGTAATTGTTGTGGTGCCCTTCTCCTTACACCTAAATTCTTCCAGATGGTAACTGTAGTAAAGAGTTCAGATTTTTTTTTTTTTTTACTCTTTTGTGGCTCTGAAAGAGGGGCACTTTCCATGATGGAGAAAGGATATGAAATGAATAACCAGTGTGTGCTACTACCAATTAAACTTAATGATCAAGTTGACTGGCTTAGAAGCAGCAAAGGAGGTGATTAGTAAAAGCCCACTGCTGGGTGTGTCTTGATAGGTTACAGAGGTATGACTCTGAGTATCATGTATAGTTTCTGACCCTTTCTGTTTTTGATGTTGTTCCCATAGTCTGTTTTCTGGCTGCCAGAAACTTATCATCTTTGCTCCACCATGTCATTCCTCCGTGCTGTTTTTGTTTTGGAGCCAGTGAATCATGAATTGAATTCTGTCTAAATTGTGAGCCAAATGGAACCTCTCTGTTACATGTTGTGTCCCAACAATGGGAAAACATATTCATTCTCTCTCTCCCTCTCTCTCTCTCTCTCTCTCTCTCTCTCTCACACACACACACACACACACACACACACACATGCACACACACACACATACATACAACATTCAGAAGAGGTTGATATCAGAAAACAGAAGTTCAAGATGGCTGAGGTCTATGATAAATAGGAGAGGTAGGACATTAAACTGAAGTGACCAGGCTGGGGAGATAGCTAAGACAAGTGCCTGCCTGGCAAGTGAAAGGTCCTGAGTTCGATCCCTAATTCCACAGGAAAAAAAAAAGAACTGACAGGTTAATTAAGTTTACAGAGGGTCTTTGACCACATGTTTAAGTTTAGGTTTCATGAACGAATGATCAGTAAGCTGAAAGAGAATTTTATGCTGAACAAAGATATTCTAAAGTATACTTCTTATGGAAATAAATCATCTGTATAAAAAAGAGATGGACTGTAGTTATGAAGACCATTTATGAGGCTTTGAGAATAAAGCAATCTCAAAAACATGGTTCTCTGAAGTAAAAGAATGATTGCCAAACAGAAGACAGGAAACCAACATGAGAAATGTTAGTGACTGACTTGGGTAGATTCCATGAAGAGGACAGTGGTGATGACTTTGAAGATTGTAGCTTGGAAATTCAGGTGACAGGGAACAACTATAACTGATATAATAATCATGAGAAACACACCAGGTTTTGTGGGTATGTTTCACTTTAGTTTTTTTTTTTTTTTTTTTAAGAATTTATTTTTTGGGGCCCGGCGGGATGGCTCAGTGGTCTAAAGCCCTGCTTGGGAAAGCTTGGGCAGCTTCAGGGACCGCGGTTTGATCCCCGGCTCCATATGTTGTACCAGTCCTGCCCTCCAGGCGGGCTGAGCCAGCCATAAAAATGAGTGAATAAACAAACAAAGGTTCTGAAACAAGAAAAAAATACATAAAATAAAATTCTTTAAAAAAAAGAATTTTTAAATTTTATTTATTTTTTTCTTGTTTCAGAACCTTTGTTTATTCAATCATTTTTTATAGCCTGCTCAGCCGGCCCCGGAGGCGGGGCTGGCGCAGCATGTGGTGCTGGGGATCGAACCGCAGTCCCTGAAGCCACCCAAGCTTCCCCAAGCAGGCGCTTTAGACCACTGAGACATCCTCCCGGGCCCCTTCATTTCAGTTTTTTTTTTCTTTTTAAAATTTTATGTATTTATTTTTCTCTTGTTTCAGAACTTTTGTTTGTTCACTCATTTTTATGTCTGGCTCAGCCCACCCCAAGGGCAGAGCTGACACAGCATGTGGTGCCCGGGATTGAACTGCGGTCCCTGAAGCCGCCCAAGCTTTCCGAAGAAGGCGCTTTAGACCACTGAGCCATCCCGCCGGGCCCCTCACTTCACTTTTGAGTTACTTACATTTTGAGCACTTTTAAACATCATATGAATTTTCAATTTTCAATATTATTCATGAGAATGCTTTAAGTACATGAGGAGCCTGGCAGGATGGCTCAGTGGTCTAAAGCGCTTGCTTGGGAAAGCTTAGGTGGCTGCAGGGACCGCAGTTTGATCCCCAGCACCACATGCTACGCCAGCCCTGCCCTTAGGGCAGGCTAAGCCGGCCATAAAAATAAATAAACAAAAGTTCTGAAACAAGAAAAAAAAATAAAATAAAAAATTCTTTTAGAAAAATAAAGTAAGTACATGATATAAGACATTTTTTTTGTCTTTTTGAGACAGGGTCTCACTATGCCGTTCAGGCTGGCCTTGAGCTCACTTTTGTAGCCTAGGCTGGTCTCGAACTCACACCGATCCTCCTGCCTCAGCCTCCCGAGTGCTGGGATTACAGGCGTGCGCCACCATGCCCGATTAAGACATTATTTTTGTTTAAAAATTAATGCATTGATGGAAATTATGGAACAGCTAGCTTCAAGAAGTATATATGTTTAAATTTTGTGCTTATTTTTTTGTTACTGAGGATTGAACTCAGGACCATGTTCTTGCCCGGCAGATTCCTATGCCAGTGAGTTATCTTCACAGTCCTATGGGGAATATATGTTGAAATTTGAAGTGCTCTCTCTACACATGACAAAATGCCAGCCAGTGGTTGTCTTACAAAGAAATATAGTTGTGTCATTAATTCTTCTACATTTACTTTATTTTGTTTATTTATTTTTTATGTATTTGGTTGTTACGGGGTCTTATTATGCAGATCAGACTCATGGTGATCTTCCTGCTTT
The DNA here is from genome assembly GCA_004027025.1 of Myocastor coypus. Taxonomy (NCBI): domain Eukaryota; kingdom Metazoa; phylum Chordata; class Mammalia; order Rodentia; family Myocastoridae; genus Myocastor; species Myocastor coypus. The sequence continues at coordinate 3,281 of PVJA010047633.1, forward strand.
CAGCTTCCCCAGCGCTGAGATTACAGGCATGAACCACTACACTGAAAATAAACTAGTCAATAGCAAAGGTTGACAAGGCTGTTGGGGAAACGGAAATTTCTCCACTGCTGTGTGGGGGGTTATAGACTGGTATAACCACTGTGGAAATTAGTGTAGATTCTTTAAAAACTAGGACTACAGGTCCTATTTGACCCAGGTATTGTACTTTTGGGTATTTTTCCAGAAGAATTGAAAACATCATAGCACAGTGATATATGTGCATCCATGTTTAAAGCAGCATAGTTTGTCATAGCTAAATTTTGGAAATATACAAATATTTTTTACCTTGAAGAATCTTCTAAATCCATACCGAATAAAAGACCAACCTTTCCTTGGATTTAGCCTGTGTTTGTGCGTGTGTGTGTGTGTGTGCACGCACTTGTGCACATGTGTGTGTATAAAAAGGCGAGTTGAAACATGCAATGCATTAAGAAAAAAATTAAAACACATTCATTCTTCAGAAAACTCCAGCTTGAAGACATTTTTGAGACTCCTAACAAGTAGTGCTGACAAGGAAGTCTTTAAGTTTGTTATTCATCCTCTGTGAGACAAAAATTTTCTGTGTGTTTTCTTGGCTTTCTAAATTTTGACGAGTCTCAGGTGTGTGTTAGTAGAAATGCTGTGTTTAGAAGTCCATTATAATGGCATCTGGGAAGGAAAACCAATGTTAGGAAATTAGTGGCAAGAGTGAATAAAAAATGCAAACAAAACCCTTTCAGTGAAATCAAACAGAAGCTGGTTAGGAGCAAAGGGATGGATAAGATAATAGCCTTATTAAAATTAAAAGGCATAGAAAAGTGAATAGTAACAAAGCCAATGTTGCATAAATTATTATCCACAGGAATAACTAAAAGAAAAAAGAATTAGTGTTGGCAGTTCATGTTTTATGTAGAAAATAATAATTTGTTTTCCTGATGTATCTGACAAGCCAACAATGAAAAGCTACAATTAAGGGTGGACCTTATTATGATGAGTACATCATAATGGTGCAGGGATAGAATATAAATGCTCTCCAGACTGTTAGTAAATCATATTTGGTGCTGGGAAAATAGAAAGATAATATCATATTCACTCTACCTTTTCATAAGTAGGAATGATAGTAAATTTTTATGTCATTTACAAAATATCAGTTCACTTAGGCTCTGGATATGATATGTACCATGGAGCATTTCTATTATTATCTAAAAAAGATCATTGAAAACAAAGGATGTGCAGGAATTTACAATCGCCATATATTTATTGACCACTTGTATATATAATACTGTGTTAGCTACAATAGAGAAGAGAAATAGAGATATGATAGAGACACAATAGTATTGAAATATTTACAACTATATTGAACAGTAATATCATAGAAAGGTGCAGTGGAAATGTTAAAGTGAAAATCTTAAGCTTTCAAGTAAAACAAAATACACTAATATACTTTAAATGAGCCCTGAGTGATGAGAATAATCAGGTGAAGTTAGCATCATTATATAGATAAGGACAGAGACACAGCCAGACAAAACAAAATAAATGACATTATCTACCTTAGCAAATCCTAATTTCCTTCTTTTAAAGACACTGGCCTTGAATTAGCTACAGTGAGGTTAACTTAATGAAGTCGTGTTGTATATAGCAGAGTGAGACACACACACAGAGACAGAGAGAATGAGAAAGACAGGGTGACTTGGCATTACCTCCTATGTAAAAATAAAAAGTTAATGATGAAAATGGAGATAAATTGCCCTTGCTCTTCTAGCTTACAGAGACAAGAAAGATAGGAAGACTTTGATATGTGCTAATTTCTTTTTTTAAAATATTTTTTATTTTATTTATTATTTTTATTCTTGTTTCAGAACCTCTGTTTGTTTATTCACTCATTTTTATGGCTGGCTCAGCCTGCCCCGGGGGAAGGACTGGCCAGCATGTGGTGCCGGGGATCGAACCGCGGTCCCTGAAGCCACCCAAGCTTCCCCAAGCAGGCGCTTTAGACCACTGAGCCATCCCGGCGGGCCCTGTGCTAATTTCTTATAACCATTCTGGGAAAGTTCCCTAGAATATGAGTCAAAGCAGGAGGAATTACTTTTCTTTCTTTATTTTTTTAAAAGAAGTCTCATGTTTTATTTTATTTTATTTTTTTCTTGTTTCAGAAATTTTGTTTGTTAATTTATTTTTATGGCTGGCTCAGCCTGCTCTGAGGGCAGGACTGATGCAGCATGCGGTGCCGGGGATTGAACCGCAGTCCCTGTAGCCGCATAAGCTTTCCTAAGCAGGCACTTTAGACCACTGAGCCATCCTGCCAGGCCCCGGAAATATGTTTCTTTATGTTCACACCTTATGTCAGAATACTTTTGTATTCTGTACAGAATATCCCTGTATAGAGCAGGGATCTCTGGGATTGAGAAAAATTTTGGCATATTTGCAGTACAAAATAAGCCTGGAGTAGCTGATGGTTATGAAGTAATGGGTAGTGTGGCTGAATGGGGGACAGGACAAAAGAGTGGAAAATGCATTACACAAGATGATATAGTCCTAATTTTAGGTTAACTTAATTTTGAACAGACACATAAAATTGTGCACAATAATGATATGCACCATTTTATCATTACTCATAGTCACCTACTATTCAGTAACACACTGGAAGTCTTCATTATGTATTTGGTTGTTGCAGAGTCTCACTACACAGCTTACACTCATGGTGATCCTCCTGCTTTCAGCCTTTCCAGCGCTGGGATTACAGGTATGCACCACTATGGCCAGGACTCTGGATGAGTCAGCCCGTCCTAGAGCAGGGCTGGCGCAGCACGTGGTGGTTTGGATCTAATGCTGGTCCCTGTGCTTGCCTGAGCAGGCACTTTAGTGAGCTACCTCACTGGCTCCAAGAACTTCTTGCTTCTACCTAAATTTGACAAAGACAAAGAGAGTGACTCTTGGGTGAGTCAAAATGAGAGATAGCAATAGATAGCTGATTATTTTTAGTTGGCCAGTTTAACATCCATACACAGGAATCGACTGTGCTGTTCAGAGCTTAATATGGAGTAATGCATTTGTGTTTCAGTTTGAAACCACTTAATGATTCTCTAATCTCAAGCACCCAAAGAAATTCTAGCTGGGTTGTCTTTATGATCTCATTCCAATAAATTAAGATTAGGTGGTATTATAATTGGTATGCGTTAACCACTTGAGAGATATATTGATCATTTGCACCCTTCCACAAAGTAGAAATACAGAAGAGAAGGAATAACAGAAGGTAGAAATATGTAACTCTGTAGCAAGATGGGTTATAATCAGAACTTAGTAATTTTGTCATATGTTGTCCATAAATGGAGTGATGTAGGCCATTTAGCTTGCATAGGGAATTACTTTAGCAAATCCTTAGTTGTTTCTTCTAAAGACACTCTGACTTTGAATTAACTATTAATGAGGTTAACTTAGTGAAGTCATGCTGTATAGAATAACGTGTGGTCCAAAGGGAGAGTTCTAACTTGATAAATCTTGATTATAATAGTTATCTTCTGCTGCTTTGCATCTCAATTCCCTGGAAGGAAAAAACATGTTTTGAAAAAATTCCTTTAATAGGGCCTTGGGAATGTAGACAGGCTGCCCTGTTATATTCATATCTCCCTAATTATAATACCAAGTATATATCTATGATGGGGCTCTTTCAGCTAGTGAATTGACTCTTTTCTTCTGCCTGATGTTGCTTAATGTTTTTACAGAACAGCGGAGAATAATGTAAAGATATTCTGATATAAGATGTGAACATAAAAGTATTTCCTCCTGCTTTGACTCATATTCTAGGGAACTTTCCCAGAATGGTTATAAGAAATTAGCACATATCAAAGTCCTCCTATCTTTCTTGTCTCTGTAAGCTAGAAGAGCTAGGACAATTTTATCTCCATTTTCACAATTAACTTCTTATTTTTACATAGGAGGTAATGCTAAGTCACTAGAAGTTGATGGTAGCTCTCACTGTTTTCATTAGTATATTGCCTATATCTGAAGTTTTCACTGATCTTGCTTCTTTTTTTTTTGAGACAGGGTCTCGCTATGCAGTTCAGACTGGCCTTGAGCTCACTTTTGTAGCCCAGGCTGGTCTCAAACTCACACCGATCCTCCTGCCTCAGCCTCCCGAGTGCTGGGATTACAGGTGTGCGCCACCACGCCCGGCTTGATCTTGCTTCTTTACAGATGAGTATAATACCTCTGGTAGACAACAGTCAGGGTGAAAACTCTGATTCATGCATGTGATTACTAAATAAATCTCACTGGTCTCCATGTGGTCCAACTGCAAATTTGACCCCAAGTGCTGTGCTCAATTTAGTTGCATGAAATTACCTGAAGGCCGTCAATGGCTCTCACAGGGCAGAACTCATGAAAATGTGCCAGTTTAGTTATTGCAATAAGATATCACTGATTGGGGCCTGGCAGGATGGCTCAGTGGTCTAAAGTGCCTGCTTAGGAAAGCTTGGGCGGCTTCAGGGACCGCGATTTGATCCCCGGCACCACATGCTGTGCCAGCCCTGCCCTCAGGGCAGGCTGAGCCAGCCATAAAAACAAACAAACAAACAAAAGTTCTGAAAGAAAAATAAAATAAAATAAAATAAAAAATTAAAAAAATAAGATATCACTGAAGAGTGTGGAGATGTCTCCTGTTGAAACAAGAAAACTCAATTTTTATGGTCTAGTATTGCATCTCTTAAGCAAATAAGTTTTTTGAGTTTTCTATTCTGTTTCTACTCAGCATGTCTTATTTTCTTCTATTATGGATACTAAGTCAGAGGCTGATCACCAAGTTATTTGGTGCAACTTTCTGTTTAAGATTTATGGTTTTTTAAAGTTTTCTTTTTTTTTTTTTAATTTTATTTATTTATTTATTTTCTTGTTTCAGAACCTTTGTTTGTCCATTCACTCATTTTTATGGCCAGGCTCAGCCCGCCCCGAGGGCAGGGCTGGTGCAGCATGTGGTGCCGGGGATCGAACCGCGGTCCCTGAAGCCGCCCAAGCTTCCCCAAGCAGGCGCTTTAGACCACTGTGCCATCCCGCCAGGCCCCAAAAGTTTTCTTTTCTTAATACCTAAAAACCTGTATTTTCATTGTTATAGTGTTTATATTTTCAGCATAGAATAGTCTATTGATGGCAGTTCTCCTAGACGTAAGGAGAATATGCTCTAACTTGTTGGAAGACTATTTTGTATTTTTTTTAGGTTAGATGAACAGAAACAGCAGCAGCTTTAGGCATCTGGTGTTATAGTCTGTCATCTATGGCACTGTCCAAGAACATTTAATAGAAGTCACACCATTTTGAATATATATTGTTTCCAAAGAAAATATAGATATGCTTCTGGAATAGCTCCAGAAATGCACTGCTGGGCTTATAAAGTACAGACAAGAATAGTACTATTTTGAAATCAGCGTTCTCTAGCTAGTAAGATTCAGTTATATTTCTTTCCACTATTGTTTTGAATAATAGAACATTAGTAAATTGACATCAGCAATGAAAGTTCAATTTGTATCTTAGGAATGGGCAAAGTTATCTCTTGTCTCTGTGCATTTCTCTCTGTCTGTCTCTGTCTCTGTCTGACACTCTCTCTCTCTCTCTCTCTCTCTCTCTCTCTCTCTCTTTCTGTACTGGGCATCGAACTCAGGACCTTGAGCTTTCCAGGCAGGTTTTTATACCATGGAGCTAGCTCTCCAGCCCTGTCAATCTTTTTGTACAATCAGTTCTTAATCACTTGCCAGTACACGACTAGCTTGAGGGCTTTTTTCCCATGGAATGAGGCCTGATTTACTCATTTATTTATTTGTTTGTTTGTTCATTTATTTTTATGGCTGGCTCAGCCTGCCCTGGGGATGGGGCTGGTTCAGCATGTGGTGCTGGGGATGGAACCACAGTACCTGCGGTTGCCTAAGCTTTCCTAAGCAGGTGCTTTAGAATACTGAACCATCCCACCAGCCCTCATTTTATTTACTTTTTACTTTTTTAATTTTTCTTTTGTGTGTGTGGACAGTTCAGCCCCCCCCCAGGGGTAGGGCTGGGATGGCATGTGGTGGTGGGGATTGAACCTCAGTCTCTACACTTTGCCTAAGCTTGACTAAGTGGGCACTTTAGACTGGTGAGCTATCTCACTGGCCCCAAGTCCTACTTTAGAAGAGATTTTACATAGTCTGTTGTCATCCTGGATTTTGGATTGACCCCAGTGAGCCTATAGCCTTTTGGGTGAAGTATAAAGGACTAAGCACGTTTAAATACATACTTTTAAAAATGAGTCCAAACAGTTAAGTACTTTGCAGGAAGAAGGGCCAGGATAGGGCTGGAATGACATTCAATTTATTGCATGCTAGCCATGTACTATATATAAGAAACATTTAATCTTTTGTTAATGGAACAACTGATCAAACAAGCACTTTCCTGTCCATTCATTCACAAAGGAATGAGAAGAAAAAAAATTATTAACCTTAGCATATTCTTTAAGTGGTTCAGTTCCCTGGTAGGTGCTGGTGTATTTCATATGAACCTATCCCATCCTGTAGATTCTTTGGCTTAATGATTATCAAAACACTATAAATAGTGATGTTGAAGATTACAATTTACATAATCTATATTTTTCTTTTGACAAAAAAGGATTTTCTTGTTCGTTTTTTTAAAGAATGCCTCAGGCACCTGGGTTATAGCACTTTCATTTTTAGAATGAACATTCATACTACTTGGCATTCAACATTTTTGATCTTGAATGCACTTTTAGAATACTCCTGGACTTGAAAACTCATTGTAGAGGCTGGTGAGATAATTCAGCAGACTAAAGTGCCTGCCTAGGCAAGTCCAGGGACAACAGTGCATCCTTAGAACCAACTGCTGTGCCAGCTGCCCTGCCCATGGGGCATGCTGTGCAGGCCAGAGTCTGGGTGTGGTGGCACACACCTGGAATCCCAGAGATTGGGAAGCTGAAAGCAAGAAAATCACCACAAGTCTGAGCTGCATAGTGAGAATTGGCCACAACTAAATACATTACAAAACCAAAAACAAAACCAAAAAACTGAAGTCACTTAACTGGTAAAATAGCTTACAAAAATATAGAAAACTTTTCATAGAGATCATTTTAAAAAGTAAGCATCTAAATGGAAAATGAGATGAAAGATAAAATATCAAAAAAAGCTAGGAGAAAAGACTTTTAGTGTTTGTACTATAGAAATATTTGAAATGATTTAAATACTATGCAATGTGTATATGTATTGATAAGGAGCTATGTTTTATGTTTAAACTATCTTGGAAAATGATATTTTGAAGACTCTCCTGTCTTACTCTTTCTAATTGTTATTGCTTTAAAATTGCAACTTGAAGATGAGCTATTTTTTATACATCCATCCATGCATTCATCCTCCCAGCCTCATATTCATTCATTTGCCTACCTAACCACCTAATCGTCTTTTATTTAAATCATTAGTTTGCCAAATTATAGACGCAGTGCTTACCTTTGTACAAAACAAAAGAAAAATAATAACAAAAATGATATAGTTGAGAATGGTACAATGTAAAATCCTGCAGCCTATACTCATTGTCTAGGGGCAAAGAGAATCACTACAATCATTTTTATTCTAGCGGTTGCTTTTATGCCATTAAATAATATGTTACTCTGATGTCAGTATTTATATCAATACTATCATGTAATAATAATGAGATAATACTCCCTTCATCATCTCTTCTGTCCACTAACCATTTTTCCTTTCCTTGTCTCTGTCAGAGTAAAAACAATTGTATATTAGAGAATTTATATATGGGCCCGGCAGGATAGCTCAGTGGTCTAAAGCACCTGCTTAAGAAAGGTTAGGCGGCTGCAGGGACTGCGGTTTGATCCCGGGCACCACATGTTACACCAGCTCTGCCCTCAGGCCAGGCTGAGCCGGCCATGAAAATAAATAAACAAAAGTTCTGAAACAAGAAAAATAATTTAAAAAATAAGAAAATTTATATAAAAAATTGCAAAGCTTGCATAGTTTGAGATATTTGTTCAAACTGGAAAGCTATTTAAGAACAATACATGAGTAGAGACCATCCAACTATAAAAAGAAGGAGAAGGGTCGGGTTTGGTGGCACATTCCTGTAATCCCAGCACTTGGGAGGCCGAAGCAGGAAGATTTCCGCAACTTCAAGGCCAGCCTGGGCTATAAGGTAGTTTAAGGTCAACCTGAACTGTACAGTGAAAGACTATCTAAAAATAAACAAAGAATAAGATGAGCTAGAGGGGAATCGGACCAGTGAGGAAAATGCAGGCCCTTTTCTGTACTCAGCTTACTCCCGGCAAGCTGAAAAGGCTACATATAGTTTGATGTTTTAAGCATAATTGAAATTTTCATCCAGAATTCCTGTGGTTTCTGTGATATGATCAACTTGTGGAAAACCTACATGAGTTTTATGTCCTAAAGATTTAGGTTTGAATGCCAACTTAACTTCACATTCTATAGCTGTGTTATCATAGGACAACTTGTTTAACTTTCTCAGTCCCAGTTTTATGATCTTGAAAGTGGCAGTAATATTTTGCTCAATATTATTCTGTAAGAGATAGATGATGAGGAGGAATATACAATCTGACCATGTTTCCTATGTACCAGATGGGAATTTTTTAATGTATTTAGTACAAGGTCTACAAGGTCTTACTATACATATTGGATTATAGTGATCCTTCTATTTTCAGCCTCTCAAGTGCTGGGATTACATGCTGTCTGAATCATTGTCTCAGCACACCCTGTACATTGGAGATCAAACCCCAGTCCCTGTGTCTCCCTAAGTAGGAGCTTTATTCTGCTGAGCTATCTGGCCAGCCCTTCAGATAAGATTTTAAGGGCTTCATTTTTATGAGTTGCCTCATGGAATAGTAGGTCCGTGAAGAGGTATTACTGTTGTTTCATTCACACTGAAAAAAAAAAACCCAACACATACAGGAAAAATCAGTTATTCAGAGCATATATGCAGCAAATGATATTTTCAGGAATCACTGACGTGATTTGATTGCAGAGCATATAGTTGTACCGTAATAAAGTTCACTGCAAAGCACCTACCGTGATATATGACACATAGCAGCACTAAGTACAGTGTATATTTATTCCTTTTTTCCTTAATAGAATGATAAATTTTGCTTATTTGACCTTAAAGAGTCTGTCTGACATTATACAAATTAATACTCTATTTTTCAGACAAGCCCTTCCTTAAATATTTTGCTGTGCCCTGATTTTTTTTGGAGATGTTCCCATTATTATTTAAGGCTTTGACAGTAGGTTGACTCACAGTGAGATATTAGTAGTTTCTCAAGATGTGAACTCGGGTTCATCTCATCCTCTTTTCCTGCAATTTTCAAACCCAAATATGTAGGACTCGACAGCATTCCTAGATATTCAGATGTTTTCCATGTTGTCTCAAGAAATGTAAAAATTGAGCCTCAGAAATAGAACTAAAAGTAGATAGACAAGCCAAGTTCAAGTAACAACCCTGATACGCATAAGAAATGTATCTGTTACTTTTTGAGAAAACATGATCACTGGAGGAGGTAAAACAAGGAATGGAAGTAATGGTATGTCTCAGTAGGAGGCGTTATTTGGAAGAAGTCAGAGCAGCGAGGATATAAACCTGTACAAGGGGCTGTTTTGTTTTGTGAGCTACATTTTATGTCTTACATATAGTTTTGATCAATGATGTTTTTCTTTAATGTTGTCATCCTAAACTAACCCATCATTATCTGTCATCTGGAGCACTGAAATAGCTTTCAAACTGCTCTCCACATTGAGACTAGAGAGGATCTAAAATCAGGCAAAGCAAGACTGTAGGCAGGGTTCCTCTCAGTCATTTCTGGGAGATCAAGAAAGTATCAAAGCAACTTTTTGTCTACCTTCTTATTTTTATTTTTTTGTCTATGTAAGTTCTTTTTTTTTTTTTTTTTTAAATCACAGCAGTTTAGCCAGGCGTGGTGGCTCATGCCTGTAATACCAGAACTCGGGAGGCTGAGGCAGGAGGATTGGTGCGAGTTCGAGACCAGCCTGAGCTCAAGGTCAGCCTCAACTGCATAGCGAGACCCTGTCTCAAAAAAAAAATCAAAAAAAAAAAAAATCACAGCGGTTTAGCAATGTCTTTTCATCATTGTCTTAAAAGCCCATTATGTCAACACAGTATATTTGAAAGATAGTGTTGGCTTGTGAGAATGTTACTCTATTAGCTCTGTTTTTGATTTTATTTATTTATTTATTTATTTATCTATCTATCTATTTATTTATTTATTTATTTATTTATTTGGTGGTACCAGGGATCGAACTCAAGACCTTGTGCTTGAGAGGCAAACACTTATTCCACTGAGCTACCTCCCTGGCCCTCTCTTTTTGATTTTAATCTTCTCAGTACAGAGCCAGAGTGATCTGTTTCATAATGGTAGGTTAAATCCCATGACTCCCTTGGTTAAAATCTTCGTTTCCCAGCTTACTCAGGATAAAGTGAGATCCAAATTCTTTATCAAGATTTGTGATGCTGGGCAGATTCGGGCTGCTGCTAACGTTTTTTTTTCTTTTGCATCAGACATTGAACTCAGGATCTTGTGCTTGCCAAGCAGGCAGGTTATTCTGCTGAGTTATGACCACCGTCCACAGCTAACTTTCCAGTTTTTGCTCTTATTACATTTCTGTTATGTTGATCTGTCCTTACTTTCTTAGTTTGATCATTCTAACTAAGCCTTTGTACATCTAATTCTGCCTAACTAGATCATTGATAATTCTTGGACTAATTAAATTCTATCATTTCTTCAAATCACAGATCAAGTGTCTTCTCTTCAAACAAGATTTATTCTCATTAGTCTTTAGAATCTGAAAGAGAAATGGAAATTCTGAAGTATACAATAGGTACGGTGAAAGGGAAAGAAATTGTTCAAAGGGAAGGAAAAGCTGGATGTGGAAAAGGACAAGTGAAAGAAGGGAAAAGGATATATTTAGGTGTATATATGCAGAATGGTTTGGATAATTGTATTGTCAATTTCTGGTGGTGTTTTAAAACTAGCAGTTAATGGTACAATTTTTTTTTACTCTGATTTCATTTTCTTTCCTCTTTTGAATTTCTTATAGCTTCTTTGTTATTTTTTTAAACAAATCTTACACATTCATATGTGGTAATCTGAACAACTGATTTGAAGATAGCATCTTGTAATACAGCAATCTTTGTTGAATTCCTTTTACTTTGTTTAGTGAGATCTTGTGCTGTTTGCAATGCATTGTTTTTTTTTTTTTTCC
>PVJA010047634.1:0-14564 GCA_004027025.1 Myocastor coypus
GCCTTGAATTTTTACGGGGCTTGAGGTCTGGCTCTTTTGACTTTATTTATTTATTTTAAACATTTATTTATTTACTTATTTATGGCTCAGCCTGCCCTGGGGGTGGGGCTGGCACAGCATGTGGTGCTGGGGATTGACCTGTGGTCCCTGTGGTTACCTAAACTTGGCCAAGTGGGCACTTTATACTGTTGAACTATATCTCCTTTTAAAAAAGTTTTATATATTTTTTATAGGGTCTCACTATGCAGCTTGGACTCATAGTGATCTTCCTGTTACAGCCTCCCCAGTGATGGTATTATAGGGGTGCACCACCACACCCAGTCTTGGTGGCTGACTCTGGGCACTCAGGGCAGGTCTGGCACTGCCTGTGGTACGGGGATTGAACCTTTGAGCTTACCTAGGCAGATGCTTAGACCATTAAGCTGTCTCTGTGGCCCTTTTATGACTTCTTGGTTATTAGAGTAGCCAAGTTAACTAATTCCTTAGTTTTGTTTCTACATTTGTCTTTTGTTTGTTCGTTACTACATTTGTATTTCTTTTTTAAAAAACTTTATTTATTTATTTATATTATGGCCAGTTCAGCCTGCCCTGGGGCCGGGGCTGGTGTAGCATGTGGTGCTGGGGATCAAACTGAGGTCCCTGTGGTTGCCTAAGCAGGCTCTTTAGACAGCTGAGCTATTTTGCTGGCCCCTGTTTCTACATTTGTAAGAGGGGGTTAATAGTACTATTATAGAACTGTTAATAATACTGTTTATTATTATTATTATTAGTTATGGTTTATGCCTAGTTGCCCCCCCCAAAACCATGTCATGTAATCATGAGGGGTGAACTTCTAGAGTTTGAAGCTTGACTCGTGATCCACTGGGATTATGTGTTTTAGTACTGATAGAGTTATCAGTGTGGCCTAAGGTGGATAGGCTGAGGCAGTGAGCCTGAATGTAACATAAAGAGAGACAGAGAGACAGACTAGTGTTGTTGCTCTCTACTTCCCTGGTTGTTCAGTTGCCTCTGTTGCATTATTGTTGGCTGTTCTGCCACCATGAACTGCTGCTCTCTGCCATGTGCCTCTCTACTTTGGAGCTAGCCGGGTAAGGACTGAAACCTCCATTAACTGTGAGCAAAATAAACTTTTCCTTCCTTTGGGTGTCAGGTATTTGTCCCAGCAATGAGAGAATAACTAAAACATTATTATTCTGTCTTTTTGAGACAGGGTCTTGAGCTCACTTTGTAGCCCAGGTTGGTCTCCAACACACTGATTCTCCTGTCTCAGCCTGCACAGTGCTGGGATTATATCTGCGTGCCACTATGCCTGGTAGAGCTGTTATGAATATTAAATATAAAGCACTTGGAAATGATTCTGGGTTATGGTAAATGTTTAATAAATATGAGAAAATCTATTGTAATGTGTTGTGCCTAGTGGGAACCTAGTTAACATTTTAGTTAATAGAGGAAATTCCTGAATTGGTTAAAAAAAAATTGGAACTATCTAACCACTAAATGTCTTTACAACTTTGTTTATTTTTATGGCCAGCTCAGCCTGCCCTGCAGGCAGGGCTGGTGCAGCATGTGGTGCCGGGAATCGAACCACGGTCCCTGAAGCTGCCCAAGCTTTCCTAAGCAGGAACTTTAGACTACTGAGCCATCCTGCTAGGCCTATCTTTACAACCTTGAATTGGAATTTCTGTTTTATGTCATGGCCCAGCTACTGGGGTTCTAGTTCATGTGACCATGATGCTTGTCCAAAAAAGCCAGTGTACTTGTAAGAATTGGCTTTTGATCTGTCTAGTGCTAATATATGGATTTGTGAGTTTCCATGGCTAATTAAAGAGGGGGTACTGGTTTTTATGCCACAGTGCATCTGGTTTGAATGGGAACCACAATTTATTTTATAGGAAGATGACAAGCTCAGCAGTACTGCTTTTATTTTTAATTATGCAGTCATCCTGAAATGTGTATTTGCTGTGTTGGGTTATAGAATGAATAATTGATGAGGAAACCTGCCATGTAGGGTTGCCATGTATTTGATCTTGATACACTATTACTAGACTTGTTAACATTCTTAGTCTGGAAAAATGAATGACCAGTTTTGTAGACTACATGCTAGTTATAACAAATCCTTATTTCATCTTGGATTAGTTTAGGGACGTTTTGTGGCTTTATTTTTTTTTTAAAATGTATTTAGTACAGGATCTACAGGGTCAGACTATATAGATGAGACTCATAGTGACCGTCCTGTTTTCAGTCTCCCAAGTGCTGGGATTACAGGTGTGTACCACCACACTCAGTCTCAATTGCCCTCTCAGTGTGCCCAGGATGTGAACAGCATGGCAGGTCCAGGGATCGAAACCTCTGGCTCCTGCTTCTGCCTAAGTAGGTGCTTTTAATCTGCTGAGCTATCTGGCCAATCCCTGTTTTGTGGCTTTTTAAAATTTTTATTTTTTTGAGACAGTTCAGGCTGGCCTTGAACTCTCACTATTTAGTCCAGGCTGACCTCCAACTTGTGGCAGTCTTCCTGTCTCAGCTTCTCAAGTGCTGAGGTTATAGTATGTACCACCATACCTGAAAACTATCTATGATTTTAGAAAAAATAGAAGCATATTTTTTTCTAGGTTTTTTTTTAATGAGCAGAATAGATTTATTAAGAGAAAGAAAGCTTCTGTCTGGGAAGTGGGACAGAAAGGGACCCAAGCACATTGCCCAGGAAGTTGTCTTCTTCCCGGGTTTTTATAGAGGAGAGTCATGTGGTGAGGTGAGCCTAAGGTTGTGGAGAAGATGTGGGACCTTGCCTAGGTGGGTATGGAGTGGGACAATGACTATGGTCCAACCAGTGAGATTATAAGCACCATTGCTCAGGTAAAATTGATTAACATCAGGATCCAATGGGAAGGCAAGTCACTTAGAAATGGACAAGAACACCACCTATTCAGCGTGGGCTCGTGACTCTTTCCAGGATCTTTCAAGGTGATTGATACCTACTTAGAGTATCAATCCCTGATGCCCATCCCTAGGGAAGTATGTAGTTGTTTCTGTTTATTCTTGTCTTGAGATTTGGCCCATGGTGGAGGAGTATCCCTCTCTAGTTGGAAGATGGCCTTGTCTTCCATGTTGTCCTTGAGGGCCTGGCCCTGTCTGACTGCCTATAATATTTCTAACTCAGCTGCCTACAACATTCCCCTCTCAGAAATAGTAACCCAAACTGCCATGAGGGAATTATGGGTGATGACCGCTCTGGCTGCTTCAGGCTGAAAGGGGTTGTAGTTATGATTGGCAGTTAGAGATACTCTCCAGAGGTCCTATCTAAAGGCCCTCAATAGACACCAGCCATCTTTTACCTTGGGTAGGTGGAATTGCTTTAAATCTGGAGAAGCCAAAGCCAAAGAAACTATTAAACATACATGGACCAAATAACATCAGTATAATAATTATCCTTTTATGTTTTATCAACTCTAGTATTACTCAGGCCATATGAACTGCCAGAAATAGGGAGCACTCTGAGTGTTCTCCAGTTTGTAAGTGGGGCCACTGGCAGGGTAACTACTGACACATCTGTATGAGCATCTATTAAAAGTTTAACAGGCTTTCTCTTTACATTGGCAGTTAACATGGGTTTTCTTAGGCCAAGAGGCAAAGACCCATGTCTACCTCAATCTGAAACTTCCTCTGACTCCATCATGAACACTTTTTTTCCTCTCTAGCAGCTTTGGACATTTATTTGAAATGTCCCTTCTCTCTGACTGACTTTCATTTTAGGCTGCTAGTATTTTTTTTTTTTTTTTTTGCTTTTTGAGACAGGGTCTCACTGTGCAGTTCAGGCTGGCTTTGAGCTCACTTTTGTAGCCCAGGCTGGCCTCGAACTCGCAGCGATCCTCCTGCCTCAGCCTCCCAAGTGCTGGGATTACAGGTGTGAGCCACCACACCCGGCTTTTTTTTTTTAAGACAGGGTCTTGCTATGTAGTTCACACTGGTCTTGAGCTCACTTTTGTAGCTCAGGTTGGTCCTTCAGTCTTCCTGCCTCAGCTTGCCAGTGCTAGAGTTACAGGTGTGTGCTGTCACATCCAACTTATTACACTTTTTGTGGATAACTTATTTTTTTCTGATGATAGCTTTTTTTTGAGCCAGGCATGGTGGCCCATACCTGTAATCCTAGCACTTGGGAGGCTGAGGCAGGAGGATCAGTGAGAGTTCGAGACCAGCCTGGGTCACAAAAGTGAGCTCAAGGCCAGCCTGAACTACAAAGCGAGACTCTGTCTCAAAAAGACAAAACAAAACAAAACAAAAAAAAAAACAAAAAAAAAAAAAAAAGAAAAAACTTTTTTTTGTGTGTGGTGGTGGGGATTGAACCCAGTGCTTTGTACATGCAAGACAGTGATCAAAGCTTTTAAGTAAATTGGGTTTAAGCCCAGCCTGAACAATTCAATGTCTTAGTGAGATTTTGTCACAAAAACAAAACAAGGGCTGAAGATGTAGCTGAGTGTGAAAGCCCTGAGTTCAGTCCTCAGAACCAGAGATAACAAAACTCCAGAAACTTCTGATTAATATTTTGTTTGTTTGTTTGTTTGTTTGTTTGTTTCTTTCTTTTCTTTTGTTTGTATTTTAGGGAAGTAACTATAGGCTGTTCAAGATCTCCTGGGGGTGAGGTGGGGAGGGCAGGCCAAACCCTGGGCCCTGCTTGCCAGTGCTTTAATCCCTGAGCTATTTGACTTCTCCTTATGATTATATTTTCTTTGTGAAGGATAAATCAACCAATATGACAACTATGTTGGAAAAGAAACCTGTTTATGTGAAGAGAAAGAGAAGTTTTGAACTTCCAAGTGTACAAACACAGATATTACAAAATTATTTATATGTGTCCTTAAGAGTTGCATAAATTTGGCAGTTTTGAATGACTGCTAAGGACTGTTTCTTAGTTTAAGAGCAAAAGTGCTTAAGCACTTTTACCACAGTGTTGTAACTGGGGCTCCGCTGACATTCAGAGCAGGACAGTTCTTTGTTGTGCTGTCCTGCTCTGTGCATTGTAGAACATTTTGCTTCCCTGGGCCCTGCCCACTGAAATGCCAGCATGCCCACCCCACACCCCTGCTGCTGTGAAAATAGCTCCTCCCTGACCAGATACTCCTCCTATTTCTCCCACTGAAATTCACAAACCCGAGATGAAAACCACCGGGTTTAGTGAGGCAGAAAAGTATTACCACTTTTCAAAGTTTTAATTATTGCAAGCTTAAAATTGATTGCTCTTACTTGATTAACAAGGTATTATGGGCTGAGTGCCCTTTTTATTTTATTTATTTATTTATGTATGTATTTATTTATTTTTGTCTTTTTGAGACAGGGTCTCGCTATGCAGTTCAGGCTGGCCTTGAGCTCACTTTGGTAGCCCAGGCTGGTCTTGAACTCACACCGATCCTCCTGCCTCAGCCTCCAGAGTGCTGGGATTACAAGCATGCACCACTACACCCGGCTCTGAGTACCCTTTCTAAAAAAATTTTTTTTAAACTTCATTTATTTGTGTTATAGCTGGCTCAGCCTGCCCTGGGGGAGGGGCTGGCAAAGCATGTGGTGCCTGGGATTGAACCACGGTCCCTATAGTTGCCTAAACTTTTCTAAGCAGGCACTTTAGACCATTGAGCCATTTCACTGGCCTCTGAGTACCCTTTTTATAGCTGAAATTGCTTTTTTTTTTAAAATCATCTCTGTCTCTGTCACTGTCTCTGTGTCTCTGTGTCTCTCTGTCTCTGTCACACACACACACACACACACACACACACACACACACACACGGTTTCTCTGTGCAGTTTAGGCTGGACTTCAACTCACTTTGTAGCCCAGACTGGCTTTAGACTCATAGTGATCGTCCTGCCTCAGGCCCCCAAGTGCTTTGAGGGGTACTACTAGTAGCAGAAATAGAATTCTCTAAATAAGACTAAGAAAGGTAATCCAGAGGCAAAAAACTTTTCTTTTTTGTATTTTTAGGGCAAGGTCTACAGGGTCTACATAGTCATGCTACATAGATTGGACTTGTAGTGATCCACCTTTGTTCAGCCTCCCAAGGGCTAGGATTACAAGTGTGTGTTACCACACCCAGTCTCAATTGCCATCTCAGTGTACCCTGGGGGTGGGGCCAGTATGGCAGGTCAAGACTGAACCTCAGCCATGTGCTCTGCCTAAGCAGGTACTTTAATCCACTGACCTATTTGGCTGGCCCTGGAGGCAGAAAACATTTTATAGTGTCACATATTTTAAACAGTGTATTTTTCTGATTTTAAAAGTAGTCATTTTTCTGGGGATAGAGGTGTGGCTTAGTGATAGAGCTCTTGCTTTGTATGCGCAAGGCCCTGGGTTTGATCCTGAGTACCCCCTCAAAAAAAGAGAGAGAGAGAATCATTTGCAGCTATGCGTATCTGAAATCCCGACACTTGGGAGGCTGAGGCAGGAGGATTGCCATGAGTTCAAGGCCAACTTGGGCAACATAGTAAATTCAAGGTGGACTACACAGTGAGTGTCTATGCCACCATCCACATTATTTTCAGATTTTAAAAAGTAGGCTATGGTTTAAGAACATATTTATGCATCCTTTTACTCCCTGTTATGGCTGATGAAAATTTGCTAGATGTACTGAATGCTATTTCTAGTGTAGTGGCTTTCATTTAAATTGTTGTTATTTAGCATAGTGTCCCAGGGAGCAGCAGACATGTTTTGCAAGTTTTCCCTTGCTCAGTACTTGTCCAAAATGTATTAAGCAAGTTCTTATTTCCATGAAGGGGACTGTACTTTTGGCTCTGATCTCAGTTATTTAGTGGTTAGTATGACTTTAGCATGCAAGAGGGACTCTACACTATATATCATGCTGGTTGTAAGCTCTTTAATTTGAATTTATGGACTTGAGTAACTTAGACTATCCAAAAAATTCCCCAATCCTTTTGAGGTTTTAGCATAGATATAAATATTCCTTGGACCAAAAAGTATAGTGGAAATGTTAACAGAATAGAAGTCTGAGAATCTAGAGGCTTGGCTTACATACTGGGATGCAGTTTATTTGCCAAATTGTTTTCAGTTTTCTCTGCCTAAGCATACTGTGTAGCCGTTTTTTTTTTTTTTTTTTGTCTTCAGGATCCAGCTGGGTAGTTCAGGTTGGTCTTGAGCTCATTTTATAGACCAGGCTGATCTCAAACTTGCAATAATCTTCCTGCCTCCACCTCCCTAGTGCTGGGATTATAGGGGTGTACCACTATGCCCAGTTTCTGCAGAGCTGTTGTATCAGCAGTACACTTAAAAAAAGACAGTCTATTAAATTGTTATCAATTTCAAATTTTTTAAGATGTAAAAGTACAAAATAACTACCATCTAGAATTAATGAATATTATCTTTCAAAAAATAACAAATAGCAAATGTATCATTTTTTGTTTGCCTGTGGGTTTCTCTTTTTTTGTCTTTTTGAGACAGGGTCTTGCTATGCAGTTCAGGCTGGCCTTGAGCTCACTTTTGTAGCCCAGGCTGGTCTCCACCAATCCTCCTGCCTCAGCCTCCCAAGTGCTGGGATTATAGGTGTGCACCACCACACCCGGCTTCAGGTTTCTTTTTTAAGAAAAGGAAATAAAACATTATTGCTGTAGTTGAAATCTCTTGTTTTTCCACCTTGTCTCACTGTTCTTCTTTCCCACTAAGGCAATTCTACTATGACTTTATCATCTTTTTAGTTCATGCTTTTGGATATTCACTATAAACATCTATCTTTAATAATTATGACAGGAGTTGAAGATTTACTGCTTGCCTAATGCTATTAATCTAATCAATAATCTTGTGGTTATTATAATGATTGAGTTAATACATAAAATAGTATATATTTATTTATTTATTTCTTGTTTCAGAACTTTTGTTTGTTTGTTTATTTATTTGTTTTTATGGCCGGCTCAGCCTGCCCTGAGGGCAGGGCTGGCGCAGCATGTGGTGCTGGGGATCAAACCGCCGTCCCTGCAGCCTCCCAAGCTTTCCTAAGCAGGTGCTTTAGACCACTGAGCCATCCTGCCGGGCCCATAAAAGTATTTAGATATGAAAATTAGATAGAATTTGAAAGGAAATATTTTTGTGCTATTTTGCAATATATTTGTTTGTTTTTTAAGCTTCATGTATTAATTTATGTTATAGCTGGCTTAGCCTGCCCTGGGGGTGGGGCTGGTGCAACATGTGGTGCAGGGGGTAGAACTGCAGTCCTTTCAGGAGCCTAAGCTTGCCTAAGCAGTTGCTTTAGACTGCTGGGCTATCTCACTAGCCCAATGGTTTCAATGGACTTTTTTTGTCTCTTGTTTAGTGTCAAGCTGGAAGAGGAGTGAAATTCCACAAAAACTTACTATGTGTGAAGTTCTTTCTTAAAAAGAAGAAAAAAGTGATTTCTGGATTATGGATCGGAGCAAGCGGAATTCAATTGCGGGATTTCCCCCACGAGTGGAGCGTCTTGAAGAGTTTGAAGGAGGCGGTGGAGGAGATGGGAACGTGACCCAGGCGGGGAAAGTTTGGACATCTTCATATCGAGCTCTTATAAGTGCCTTTTCCAGACTGACACGTTTGGATGACTTTACTTGTGAAAAAATAGGGTCTGGCTTCTTCTCTGAAGTGTTTAAGGTGAGAAATACCTCAGCAGTTTTCATAATAGTTGTGTTCAATTTTTTTTTTTTTCCACCAAAAATTGAACTCAGGACCTTGCACTTGCCAGACATGTGCTATGCCACTGAGCTACATTCCTCACCTACTAGTTGTGGTTAAATGGAACATAGGTTTTACTTAGGGTGCTCTGAATTTTGATTACTTTTCTAAACTTTTTTCAAGTGCTTTCTTAAGTTGTGAGATAATTTGTTTTAATTTTAAAAATAATGCATGCTCATACAGTTATAATACCTGCCCTCTGGGAAGCTGAAGTAAGATTGGAAGTTTAAGCCAAGCCTGGACAATTTAAAGTTTAGTATGACTGTGTCTCAAAATAAAAAAATAAAGGACAAGAGATATAGTTCAGTGGGAAGGCCTTAAGTTCAATCTCCAGTACTATAAATTAAGCCAAACCAAACCATGCTGATAAAAATTTAAAGAATATAGAAAATTGCTTTAGGTTATATTTATTTTATTGAATTTTCCTATTGTATATGGCTTTTTAGTTATTGTGGATGTTCCAAATATATAATCTTACTGTCTACAAATTTATATATTTTTGGCCTTGGGTTCATTTTGGAAGCTGGTTTTGAATTTCCTCCTGAGTGCTGGAATAACAAGCCTGTGCCACCATGCCTGGCTGTAAATAAATTATAAAGAACATAGGTGTCTCTCTCACCTCTGTCTGTCCCACATATACACATACCTACATAATGTTCATGCATTTATAAATGTATGTTCTCCAGTGATAACCACTATTTGCCATTTGATGCATGTACTTTTGGATCCTTTTCTGTATTTATAAATATGCCTATTTTACATATGTATATATAAATTATATATACAGAGTTTTGCTTTTCTTTGTCATGCAGAAGATCAAGTCCAAGGCCTCATGTATGCTAAACATTCTGCCACTGAGCTATGCCTGGAACCTGTGTATATTATGTATGCATGCCTCTCTGTTGTGTGTGTGTGTGTGTTTTATTTTCTTGAGACCATCTCAGTGTGACTTGGAGCTATCTTCCTGGCCTGGAGCAATCCTTTGCCTCAGTCTTCCAAATAACAAATAATGACTGAAAAAAAAGTATTGAATCCAATTTTTTTTTGGCAGAACTGGGGATCGAACTTAGGACCTTGCGCTTTCCAGGCAGGCACTTGTGCCCCTGATTTATCTCCCCTAGCCCCTGAATCCAATTTTAATTGAAATTATTTTTTAAAACCTGTTTACAGCCTGGTTGTGGTGGCATGTACCTATAATCCTAGTACTTGGGAGGCTGAGGGAGGAGGATCATTGTGAGTTTGAGACCATCCTGGAATACAAAGTGAGCGCAAGACCAGCCTGAACTACATAGTGAGACTCTGTGTCAGAAAGACATAACAAAACAAGCTCCTTTGTATGTGCTATGACTTGAATATGGCTTGTTCCCATCAAAGCTCATGTTAGACTTTAATCCTCACTGTGAGGCAACAGGGTAAAAACAAGCTAGTCATATTTAGAGGCATAGTCTTTGGGAATCAATAACGGCCCGGTAATGTTCAGACTAGTGCCCCCTTTTGAATAGTAGTCACTTTAGAAGACAAAAGCTGGGAGTCGGGCCTCACATGTGATCCCAGGTAGTTGAGAAGAACTGTTATGTGCAGTTTTCCTCCCTATGCTGAGGTTTCAGACAAACCTGGGTACCTATCTCAAACTAAAAAAAATTTAAAAGGTCTGGGGATGTAGCTTAGTGGAAGGGTGCCTGTCTAGCACATGTGCGGTCCTGAGTATGATCCCCACTATCATTAAAAAAGAAAAAGAAGACCAGAGGGCATACCAGCAAGTCCCTTGTCTCGGCCTGTGATGTGCTGCACTCCTTTTTCACTCTTGCTGGCAAGAAGGCCGATTCTCTTGACTGTGGACCAGAACCATGAGTCAAAATAAGTTTCTTTTTATTGTTTACTCAGACTGTAGTATTGTCTCATTGCAACAGAAAATGGACTAAGACAACATGCTACACACTCAAACGTATAAAAAGCTTAGATGAAATGTCATCTACCTTCATCTGCTCCCTCTGTCCCCTCTGTCTTCCTCTTTTTTTTTTTTTTTTTTTTTTTTTTGCAGGATCAGGGATTGAACTCAGGCCCTTGTGCTATGCCAGGCAAGCACTTATTCTACTGAGCTATATCCCTAGCCCCTGTCTTCCTCTTTTGTTAACTAACATTTTATTATCTAACCTTTGAGAGCTGCATAAATGAGAATCTTTTCCTGGTGGAAAGGTAGAAATTTTGTTTCACGCCTTAATTTTTTTTTTTTTTTTGGGGGGGGGGAAAGATGTATCTTTAGAATTAGCCAGCTGGACTCAGTTCAGATGATTCCAGTTTTGTTGGCAACATCCAATGCATCATAATCAGGAGCCAGTCGAACATATGCCTTCTTCTCTCCATCAGGCCTGATTAGGGTACTGACCTTGGCAACATCAATGTCATAGAGCTTCTTTACAGCTTGCTTGATTTGGTGCTTATTGGCTTTGACATCCACAATGAACACAAGTGTGTTGTTGTCCTTGATCTTCTTCATGGCTGACTCTGTGGTCAGGGGGAACTTGATGATGGCATAGTGGTCAAGCTTGTTTCTCCTGGGGGCACTCTTCCGAGGGTACTTGGGCTGCCTCCGGAGCCGCAGGATCTTGGCATGGCGGAAGGTGGGTGATGTTATCTTCTTCTTTCTGTGGCTAAGGATGCCTTTCAGCATGGCCTTTCTGGCCTTCAAAGCTTTTGCTTTGACTTCAGCTTTGGGAGGGGCAGGAGCTTCCTTCTTCACCTTCTGCACCATCTTGGTAAAAAGCCACACCTTAATTTTTTTAAAAAAAATATTGTTTATTTACTTCTTTACCTACATCAAGATAGAAGAGCAGATAGCACTACAGGATAAGTTCTGTGAAGGTAGGCAGTGTTTCTTTTTCTTTTCCATATTTAAAAAAATTTTGTTTTGTTTGTTTGTTTTTGAGACAGGCTTTCGTTAAGTAGTCCAGGCTGGCCTTGAACTCACTGTATAGCCCAGGCTATTCTATCCTTCTGAGGGCCATGAGTTATAGGCGAGCCTGGACTACATGGTGAGTTGAAGGCTAACCTGAATTATATAACAAGACCTTGTCTTAAAAAAGAAACACTAAGGGCTCAGGTAATAGCTCAGTGGTGTAAGTGTCTGACTGGCAAGTACAAGGTCATGAGTTCAATGTCCAGTACCAAAAAAAAAAAAACCAAAACAAAACACTGATAGAAGTAATCTGTTCAGCAGTCATGTGTGTGTGTGTGTGTGTGTGTGTGTGTGTGTGTGTGTGTGTGGTGTGTGTGTGTTGCACATGTGGAGACAGGGTCTCACTATGTAGTCTCTAGGCTGGCCTGGACTGCGTTAGAACTCTGCTCAAGGTGCTCCTCTTGTCTCAGCCTCCCAAGACCTGGATTTACAGCCATAGGCCACCACACCCAGGAGTTTAACAAGTTTAGGACTGTGCACAAGATTAGAACTGTAACAATTCAGACTGCATTTCAGAGTCATTTGTAGAGTCTCATCTAGGATCAATCCCATGTTTGTTTGTTTGTTTATTTATTTATTTATTTATTTATCTTGTTTCAGAACTTTTGTTTATGTATTTATTTTTATGGCCGGCTCAGGGCTGGCATAGCATGTGGTGTCCTGCGGGCAGGGCTGGCATAGCATGTGGTGCCGGGGATTGAACCGCGGTCCCTGCAGCTGCCTAAGCTTTCTTAAGCAGGTGCTTTAGACCACTGAGTCATCCTGCCGGGCCGTATTTGCTTTTTATTTGTCAATCCGGTGTAATACTTTTTAGTAAAAGCTCCTGGAAAGGCTGAGGCAGGAGGATTGCAAGTTGGAGGCTACAGATGATTTTTTTTTTTTAAGAATTTTTTATTTTATTTATTTTTTTTCTTGTTTCAGAACCTTTGTTTATTCATTTTTATGGCTGGCTCAGCCCACCCCAAGGGCTGGGCTGGCGCAGCATGTGGTGCCAGGGATCAAACCGCGGTCCCTGAAGCCACCCAAACTTTCCCAAGCAGGCACTTTAGACCACTGAGCTATCCCGCCGGGCGCCTACAGATGAAATTTATTTATTTATTTATTTATTTAAATACATTATTCATTTTTTTTTCTTGTTTCAGAACCTTTGTTTATTCACTCATTTTTTATGGCCGGCCCAGCCGGCCCCCAGGGCAGGGCTGGCACAGCATGTGGTGCCGGGGATAGAACCGTGGTCCCTGCAGCCGCCCAAGCTTTCCTAAGCAGGCGCTTTAGACCACTGATCCTGCCGGGCCCCCTACAGATGAAATTTAAAGGAGCTTGAACTACATAGTGAGGCCCTTTCTGAAGGAAAGAATAATTGTGTAACAGTCATTTTTCTTCTGTAGCATTTAAATGGTCACTTGCTATCATAATTTGAATTTGGTAGCTTGCCACTCTTTTCCATGGCTGACTTTCTGGGATCTGAAAGCCAGAGCTGTTGCATGGCTTTCTGGTTACTGAGTCTTTCTGTGAACGTGGAATGTGAAGAGTCAGCTGCAGCTGCTGGAGGGACAGAGCCCCGCAGCACCTGCAGCCTGTCTGCTAAAGAATGCAGGAAAGGAGCTTTTATCTCTTTTTTTTGTGTGTGCACTGTGCCTCAAAACTCAACGTGGTACATTGTACTCATTTTTCTACAAACTTGTTCTATATTCTTACTGACTTGTAGAACTTGATTAATTTTGAGAAATTAATTAGCTATTAATTTGTGAGTTTTAGGTATTTTCCAAACTTTTTTTTTGGTATTGGGAATTGAAATCATGACCTCTTATTTTTGCAGGCAGGTGCTATGCCTCTGTGCTATGTCCTCCACACAATATCTATCTATCTATCTATCTATCTATCTATCTATCTATCTATCTATCTATCTATCTGTCTTTTTATTTTAGGGTGTTCAGGGTCTCACTAGTAGATCAGACTTGCAGTGATCCTCCTATTTACAGCCTACCAAGAGCTGGGATTATAGGCGTGCCCCACCCATGCCCAGTCTCAATTGCTCAGTGTACCCTAGGAGGGGGCAGGCATGGCAGGCTCAGGGATTGAACGACAACCCCTGTCCCATTCTGTGCCCGCTTCCAGGTGCCTTAATCCGCTGAGCTATTTGGCTGGCCCCTTCTACTCGATTTTTATTTATTTATTTATTTTTTTGTCTTTTTGAGACAGGGTCTCGTTATGCAGTTCAGGCTGACCTTGAGCTCACTTTTGTAGCCCAGGTTGGTCTCGAACTTGCACCTATCCACCTGCCTCAGCCTCCCAAGTGCTGGGATTACAGGCGTGCGCCACCACACCCGGCTTCTACCCGATTTTTAAAATTTAGTTTGTAGCAGTTTTTGCAACATAGAAGCAGTTTATTTTATTGTTTACTATCTTAATCTTTTCATATTTATTTATTTTTGTCTTTTTGAGACAGGGTCTTGCTATGCAGTTCAGGCTGGCCTTGAGCTCACTTTTGTAGCCCAGGCTGGTCTCGAACTCATATCAATCCTCCTGCCTCAGCCTCCCAAGTGCTGGGATTACAGGCGTGAGCCACCACACCTGGCTCTTTTCATTTCTAAAAGACAAAAGATTTATATTGATCTGAAGAGAAACCAGAGTATTCTTTTCTAGTTCATATTCCTTTTATTACTGGAAAGGCTTTCTACATTTCTGTATCACATATAAATGACATTGTCATTTTTCTGATCATCTTTGTTATTTTATTTTTTACTAAATTTTGTTCTACCTGGAATTCACTTTTTAAAGTGACTACTCAGCTGTACTAGCAGTATTTATTATGTACTTAGTTCATTTTCCCATTGATTTGAAATGCCCTTTATTCTAAAATTTTCCTATATACTATATTTTTCTCAGCTTTATTTTTTTTTACATCAGA
>PVJA010047635.1:0-14562 GCA_004027025.1 Myocastor coypus
ATAAATAAATAAATAAATAAATAAAATATATTCATTTTAATAGGAAAAGTGTAGGATCAAGCATCTGCAATAGATGAGTAAATAAATTGCATTATATTCATGCAGTGAAGTAGTTCACTACAACGAAGAGCGCACTATTTCTCCACAAGCCTAACTTGAATGAATTCTTTCAGAATTGGTTTTGAGGGCTAGGGAGATAGCTCCGTGGCAGTGCCTGCCTGGCAAGTGCAAGGTCGTGAGTTTGAACCTGGTCCTGCCAACAAAACAACACAGAATTGGTTTTGAGCAGGAAAAAATCCAACATAAAACAGTGTACTGTGTATAATTATACTTCTATAGAGTTCTGAAACAGTCAATGCCAATTATCCTGATGTGGTCATGGTTCAGTGCATACATTCATGTACTGAAGCATCTTGTCACAGTGCACTCATTGACATGCACAGATTTTAGGTGTCAATCACAAATCTTTTTTAAACACAGACAAAACAAATACACAATGATTAAGGGAAAACTGTAGTTACCGCTAAAATAGGGATCGGAGCTAGGAGTTAGAAATCTTCTCTGCCTTCTAGAAAACATAAGTGAACTGAGATTATATTCTATTGATGTCATAATTTTATTTTCCATTTTCAGTGAAATGAAAACATTCCCTGAATATAAATTAGAAGACTTCAGTCTGTGAGAACCATGGTAAGTCTGTCCCAGGTGGATGCACGCTTGCTAGCCAGATCCGCCTCAGGTGGAGCACAACAGGCTCCTTTCTGAGAAGCCAGGCCTAAAAATCATAAGGTAAAGGCAAAGCTAGTGGGCAGCGGCACTTCAGGTAGGCTTCAGAAGTCACATGGGTGAGCATATCTCTGAGCAGCACATGTGACAAGCCAAATCCAGAGACTGCTTCAACTACCTTGTACCACCCATTCTGTTTGTCCGAGAACTGAAGAGAATGAGGGGCTCTGCTGTTTAGGACCTTGCTTTACAGTTCTCCCCTTCCACTCCACAGAAGGGAAATTCTGTTTCTCAACTACCAGAGGAACAGTGAGCTCTGCTCTCTTGAAGTTTTAGAATCAGGAGGAAAAACACTTGTCAACTGTTATTTTAAAAAGTAACAATAAGAGAGGTGGAGACAAGAGGATCACAGATTCAAGCCCAGGCTGGGCAACTTAGTAACTTAATGAAACCCTATCTTAAAATAAATAAGTTAAATAAATAAATATTTAAGTGGAAGTTGAGCATTACACTCAATGTGGAAGATCCTTGATCCTAGGAAGATCAAGTCCCAATACCAAAAACAAATACACAAAATACTACATTTTGTTACTTCCATTTTCTCTTCTTAATGAGCTTTGTGCAGCCCAACAATGACATATATTTCTACAAATGCCTTATTTTTGCCTATGCAGTGAGCCCCACCTCTCATGCACTCTCTGGTCCTGTCTGGCCACAGTGTCGGTCCTCATGCATGGAAACCCCACATAGTTATGCACTGCAGTCTGATATAAAAGTCACAAGGGAGGTGCTATTGTTTATAAATAGAGAGTTGGTGTTGCTTTTAAGAACCTAGAAGAGATTCAAGGATTAACATTTCCATCATATTGTTGGACACAGCCAGAAGGACAGAGCTGCCTTTTGGTTGGGTGCTGCCTCTGCATGGGAGTGAACAGAACAAGTATCACCCACATCCCACATCGCACAGAGCCACTTAACTCACTAACAAGGCTGCATTTCCAGGAGCAAGAAAATTCACCCCTATTCCACAACTGCACACACTAGCAGGAGCTGGTACTCCACAGCACGCCCAGGAATGTCAATTATCAGACAGTGGGGCACACCTGACAGAATTCTGGCTCAGAAAAATGATGTGGAAGGTCTATAGAAGAAAAATGCCCACAAGTCTATGGTATCTAAGATTAAATGTGTTTTTTTTCAATGTTCCTCAAAAGGTAAAAAATGAACACATAATCATTCTGATACTATTTGTATTTTTCTATAATAATTTCTATTTTAGTATTGTCTTGCTGGAACTTAAATATTTCTTCCTAAGAGGGGAAAAAAAATTTTATACTGTGTCACAATCAATAGATGGGAAATTATAATCAGATGTTGAAATATGATGATTAATCCTTGGATAAAAAAATACCTCTTTCTGAATAGAAATAATTACTTTAAGTCAATAAGACATACTATGTAGCACATATACTTATGCAATATAAACTGACTCAGCTAGCTGTGTCACTGCACTAGGGACCACTTCTCAAGTAAAGCTGCCTTCTGTCCACATTCTGACGTTTTCCTTCATGAAAGGCTTTATTATTATTGAATCTAGAGCCTCATGAGTCTGTTTAACTCACAAAGGTATGAACACAAAGAATATAAGACTTAAAGCAAACACAAGAAATAAACTCACACAATTTTCTCACTTTACACTGGGAAAGAAAACTTGAAAGCCTCAAAATAGATAAATATCAAGAACACAGAGATCCTAGTCAAAAACACTCAGATGGTTGTTAGAACTTAGCCAGTCCCTGTTTGATTTGTGAATCTTTCCACCAACTTTGGTAATTACTAATTATAGGAAGCAAAGGTTCTCCACAATGGCAGATGCTATATTCACCACTTTTTCAAATCTGAGACAAAAATACCTGACATTTTCAATTTAAAGGAGAAGTTAACTTTGGCAAACAGTTCCTATGGGTTTAGTGCATAGTCCACAGGTACAACATAGCAGTGTCATGGCAGAGGGCTGAGGAAAGTTCTCATGGCCATAATGAAGCAGAAAAGGAAAGGAGGAGCTAGGGATAAGGACAATGCCTTCCAGCTCACCCAGTGATTTCCACTTCTTACCAGGCTCCACCTTGGGCTGTGAGACTTGGGGGCAGCACTGTAGATCTGAAACAATATGCTCAAACATAATAGAAGATCTGTTTGTTTTATTAGAAGATCTTATTGTTTTTATTAGAAGATCTTATTGTTTTATTTTTAAAACCAAAGTCTGAGTTCTTTAACTTGCCTTTGACTATCTGGAAATTGCTGATGACAACTGTGAAGAAAATAGGAAACCCAAGGCCAGCAAAATAGCTCAGTGGATTAAAGCTCCTGCAAGAAGGCACAGGGGCCAGGAGTTTGATACCCAGGCCTGTTGTGTTGGCCTTGCCCCTGGGGCACACTGAGATAGCCATTGAAACTGGGTGTGGTGATGTGCACCTGTAATCTCAGCTCTTGGGAGGAGGTAAACAGGTGGATCACTAAAAGTCTGATCTAGTAGTGAGACCCTGAACACCCTGTAGACCTTTCCACAAAAAATACCAAAAAAAAAAAAAAAAATGAAAATAGGAGACCCAAGTGAAAATTACCTCCACATCCTGGTATCTCAAAGTACCCACTACAGGTTGTAAAAGGAATGGTGCAAACTCAACTACACACTGACAGAAATGCCTATGCAGGTGTCATTTTCAATAGCTGAAACTCTGAGTTGAAGAGGTGAGTACTGACCACCTTCACTATCCTGCAAATTTACCCAACTTCTCTGTCCCTCAGTTTCCCCATCTGTTAAATGGAGACATTAATAGCACCCACACAGTGGGGTGACAGAATGCATGCATAGATACATGTAGAACACATTGAACAGTACTGAAGACACACATGTTGGCTATTATCTATTATCCCTATATAGATAATAATAATAGTAATAATAATAATAATAATAATAATAATATGATGGTGGTGGTGGTGTGTTGCTTAGTTACACAGCCAGTGAATAAGATCTATTTCTGTGTCTTTAATAACGTAATTCCATTTCAAAATCCACTTTAGAATTACTTCTAAAAAGTTAGTCCTGTTTTAAATGCTTTTAGATATACCATCTCTGTTTACACATTCTGAGCTCCTCAGGGGCTATGCTTCTGTTTCCCTTTATATACATTATAGCGCCTGGCAGCTTGCTGTACACTAGTCAGCCTCTATTAGGCATTTGGTGAATTAATGAATAGGATTTTAAATAAGCCATGCTTAAAGGAAAAAGAAACTGCTGCCTACCTTACACCCATACTCTGTACACACACACCCTGTACACACACACACACACACATACACACACACCCTGCCTAATTTATTGGAAGGCGCTCAGATCACTGATGAAACTTTTGGCTCAAGTCTTCAAAATAGTACACAAATAGATAAATGGTCCTTTTTTCTTATAGCTTTTAATATCCTGTTCCTTATAAATGACTTTCAGACTCGTTTTATATTATGGTTATCTTCTGAAAATGTATTATATCCTAATAGCCATGCTTCTTTCTCTACCTTCAGACTTGGCTTTTCAGTTTGGTGCTGATTTTTTACTTTGAGACATTAATTTAAGTATTCTGCTTGTCAGTGGATGAGTGAATGAATTATTCATTTTATTATGAAACATAAATTTTAAAGAACAGCATTTTAACTTCTTTTTATATGCCAAAAATAATAGATCATTGCAGAAGCCATTATGGTCCCTTTATCTCACAGAGGGTGAGTTTTTGAAACCTGTGCCAAACTAATAGGTTTTAATATTACAGTGTATCACTGAAAAAAAGCCAGCTTAAATTATTTTTGTTAGTTAGACAACAAAATATAGGCTGCGCCTAAGTTAAGTAATGTTAGAATTCTTTGATGACTGTTTACATTACCCAGAACAAATGTTTACGTCTCAATCAATACAGTAAACTCTGCTTTCTAACCATATCCATAACCCCAAGGCTCACTTCTTCTATCAAAATGTTATCCTCATGAATATGTGACAGATCATAATGAGGAAACATGACTGACGGAATATACAGCTAATTTCAACGTTAATTACAGCTTACTCTACCTAATGACCCTACCTTGCACTTCACATCTGTATAAACATGAATCGTTGATGGAATTGAATTCAGCGTCTATTAGTAAGCAGCATACCATCAAAGCCTCTGGTTATTTAGATCACCGCTATGCATTAACATGTCAAAGCTGTACTGTACAGGCACACACTGTCACATACCTATAGTAACTCCTGTTGCCTCCTATATATTGTACTTCTGCTTATCATGAGCAAAAGCAATTTATAATATCTTTATAAATTCCTGTCTACATCTTCACTTTTCTGAATTTATCTCTGTTGTTATAAGAGCAATGAGGCTTAGTTGACAGGGATCCTGTTTGACCCAAGAGATAATATGCATATTACTTTCTGGCCCATCTCTATTTTTAAATATTAATAAAAGAGGAACATGAAAGATAATCATTATAGACTAAGGAGCAGCCACTACATGGAAGGAGATAGATCTACTCAATGACAGAGAAGTGAATCAATGCAGGCAGTTAAGACTGGTCCAGAGCATGAAAAGCCACACTGATTATTTTAATTTCCTAAAGTCTTTAGTGTTCTGAAAGGCTCTTTGAAACTTCATATTCATTCACATTTGTCTGTTGCTATTATCTTGTCCAAAGCTCTTGTTCACCTTCTTGCTATCCAGAAAGATGGTTAGCAACCAAATGGCAAGATTTAATCAAAGTTTATTGCTTCACATAAAAATACTGCCACTTTTTTATCTTTTTATTAAATTTACAAACTTGGGCATTCACACTAGCAGTCACTGGGTGATTGTCTGCTTCCTCTCCTAGAGTACAATCTTATGCTTCTCATATAACACAAGTTGTTTTCCTTTGATAAAGTAAAGAGAAATGGGGCATTATCTTACAGGAGCAAGCCCTAAGAACTTTCCTTGAGATTATACTACATGTTGATGATCTCTTTTTTTTTTCTTTTGTAAAGAGAATTAAAAACTAGTAAAAAGGACATTAGAAACCATACAGAATTTCACTAAACCACATAATGATAATTCAACAATGGTTGTTACTGCTGATTTCTCCTGGTCTATTGGAAGGAACAGTTAATGTTTAAGTTTTTAAAAATTTTTATAACTTTTCTGATGAATTTTGCATGCTTATATCTGGCAATCTGAATAATTAATTTGAAGACAACAACAAAACAACAATATTGATAATATCTTTAGCAACAATAATTGAACAAAGGTGAATTTCAACAGCTGGTCTTGCTCATGAGTATATTGTAAAAGATAACCACACTAGGTTCTTATAACACAGCAATCATATTATTGATTCAGAAATCAGGCGGTAAAAAGTTTTAGCATGCCCATGCAAGCACAGAAACATAAGAATTTAGAACTGCCCTTAACAAATTTAATTCTAAATCCATTTTTGATCTCAGAATGTTAGATGTATCTTTCCTAAGAAAAAATATTTTCCCTTATTAATGACTGCCTCCTGATTTTTGGGACTAACTAGTCTTATGTTCCAATTTGTATACTCGTGGATCCAAACTACTCATGGCTTTGGTGTCCACCAGCACCATGGTAAATATAGAAGAAAGACAGCTATGGATGTTATTTTCAATTATTTCACTTTTTCCTTATTATAAAGCAATTGCAAGCCTTTAGGTTACTGCTGTTTCTATGTCATCTATCTCCTGACTGTGCTGCCCGTTAGATACCAGGCATGTTACCTACATAACAAAACCTTGGGCTGAGAGTCACTTGGCCTGCAAGTGTTGCACAAGACAGACAAACATTTCTAAGCAATTTAAATTGATAACTGATCAATGTCTTGCAATATGAGTAGTGCATCAAACAGAACTGCACAGGATCACACTTGAGTTAAGTGTGGCTCTCTGTCTCTCACTGTGGGATGGTGGCTGATCACCTCCAGCAGCGAGAGGCTATAGAGGAGATCTCATCCACAGAGAAGGAAGAGAAAGAGACAGAGGGATCTCTCACTTCAAATGAGAATGGGAAGAAAAATAAAGTATGGGAAACTGCAAAATTTTGTAGAGGAACACCAGCCAAATAAGGCTGTGTTTAAGGAATGAGTCTGTTTAATGATAATGCCAGTCACACTTCCATGAGACTGTCAAAAGGAAACAAAAGCAAGTGTCACTGGCTAGGCTTCTCGCTAAAGTTGCAAGAAAAGAAAGAGATTCCATTAAACTAACAGAAAACAGTGATTCTGCTAGTCATGGTGAAAGGTGTTCCCACAATAATCCACCTCTCTTGTCTGCCTCATAGAGGCCATGAAACTTTTCAAAACTAAGTACAGGTTAATTTGTCTTTCTATTTTGCGTTATTACTTTGATTATGTTACTACAAACATTTTATATGTGAATTTTCTTATGTTGTGTAATTCACTAGTGAATTTTGGAATATTAATTACTTTTGCTATCACTTAACTCTTCAAGAGAAAATTTTAATAAGTGTAAAAAATTTATTCAAGTAACTGATGTTCTTCACATCATACTCTTAGAGAATTGTACAGCTAAAATGCTATGCACCATATGAATTGTGGGGATTCCTAAGAATCATCTTCAAAGCTGGTTATCCACAGACCCACCTGCTTAACTTTATGGTTGTAACTACTTCAGGGCAATAAAAACCTCATCCATCCCCCAAACATTATTACCGTTTTACTCAATAAACTTTAGTTTTAAGTGCCTTGGGATTATTTCAAACTTTAATCTGTCTTCTGCAAATCTAAAGGTTTCATGGAATGATCAGGAGGAATCATTTTTGCCATTTTCCTGAAGCAGTTCTGGTCTGCTTCTTTCATGAATATCTGCTCATGGCTTTCTTGATGTCCTGAATTGATTCAAAATGCCTGTCAATTTCTGTCAGAAGCATCTTTGTGTCCTTTTCACCCACCACAGTCACCGGATCCAGCATGGTGCAGCTTCTTGCTCTTCCCCAAAGTCAAAATGACCATGAAGGGTAAACACTTCACATTCAGTTCAGACATCCAGGTAGCCACAACAGCACAACCGAAGACCTGAGAGAGGACTTCCAGGACTTCTTCAGCAAGTAAGAGCAGTAGGGCAGGGATGCTCAAAGCAAGGGGAAGTATTCTGAGGTAGATTAATGGCAGTGTGTCTTTACCATAATAAATTTTTAAAAGATTAAAAACAAAGGGCTGGGGAGATAGCTCTGTGGTACTAGTGCCTGCCTGGCAAGTACAAGGTTGTAAGTTTGATCCCCAGTACCAAAAAAAAAAAAAAAAAAAAAGAATGGTCAGGAGAATTTCCATGGAAAAGAAGCCCAAGACTATATTATAGGCAGTGGAATAATAGATCACTCTCAAAGTATATACTTCTCTGAGAGCAACACTCAGGGCAATATAGCAATTTTTTGAAAAATATTTCATAATATTTTCTTTCTAACATCTCATGAAATCCTAAAGACTTTAGCTAATAAAATTTATGCAGTTCACATTCATCTTCCTAAAGAGATAAGAGTGGAGGGGGAAATCATCCCAAGGTTATTTTTAAATTAGATATGAAACAAATTATCCTTAGCTTTTGGATATTACAACCTCAGTAAACAAAAAGCAAATATGTATGGAACCCATACGCTGTAAATGGTTGGCGTTTTGACAGGCCTAGATTCCTAAAGTGCATAAATCAGGTCTTTCTACTAAATCCTACAGAAATGTGCCTGCCAGCAAGCTTGGGAAACAGCTGATGAGTATTAAAGGAATGAAGAATCAAGGAGAGAAAAGTTAGTGCTTTGAATTCTATGTAAAGTAGATGTAGCACATGTGAGTGTTAAATTGGCAATACAATTTCCTTATTAATATTTCCAGATGTTAAGCATTTCACTGATGATATCAAACAAATGCTTCATTACTTTCTTTTCATTTAACCACTCCTATCCCATCCTGTCCCAAGAATAAAGAAGTCTTCATCTCAATCATAGTCCCTTTTATGTTTTTCCTTTTTATTAAGAGCATTTTATTAATATGTTTGCAGAACACAGTGTTTGTGTTCCTTATGAAGTTCATTCATATATTAAAGATAACTTCATTCCTTTCCTCAATCTCTTACCTCTCCCTCCCTTTCTCTTCCATCTGCCTCTTGCTGCCCTTCTCTTCTGTTTTTGTTTGGTTTGTTTTGTTTCAGCATATGTTTTCAGTACATAATGTTTTCATAGTCCCTTCTGTTGATAAAAGACACAATTTAAGCATTTTTTAAAAAATAATCTGGTCAGAAAACCTCATAGCTCTAGAGAAAATAATGCAGTTCAATATATCTTCCCACCTGATGAAGGATATTACAGAAGAAACAATACGTTTTCACAGTACCACTCACTACTAATGATCCCACAAGGACTCAGAAATGCATCCTAGGGCAGGGGAGATAGTGGTCTAAGCACCTGCCTGGCAAGTGCAACAACCCAGGTGCACCCGGTGGTACTGCATACCATGTTGATCCTTCACAGAGCCTGCCACCTAAACCAGGCATGGTGTCACACACTTGTAATTCCAGCAATGGAGAGGCTCAGATAAGAGGATCACTATGAGTTTGAGCTGTGTAGTGAGACCCAGCACCTAATTAATTAATTAATTAATTAATTAAAAAGAAATGTATTCTACCTGTGAAGAACTAGAGGAATAGTGCAACACCGAGAAAACACACCAAACCCAAATACTTGCTAAACAACTAGGATTAAAAGGACTCTCTGGACCCAAACAAAGGAGAATTTGTACTGTCATTCTCTTCTTTTCCAGCCACCTTGAGTAATGTAATCATTATGTACTGTAAGTGTGTATTTAGCAAGTTGAAAAATGGACATTTAAAAAAGAAACTGTTTACACGTTAGATACAATAAATTAATTAAACTTTTAAAGCTGTAGGCTAAAAATGAATGATGTTAAATCCTTAAAAGAAAAAAGAAAGAAATGACCCCAAAGTTTCCAAACGTTTTCAAAAATGAAGCCAAACAAGGCTATTTCCAAACAGACAAACAAAATCCATTCTGGCTGCCAAATATAATACCTACAATGTAGTCCTGGTGGGAAGTTTTGAAAACTTTCTCCTTAACCATTGTCCATATTCTCCAAATACCTCATTGTCACTCCCATCATTAATTAGTAAATGAACCACTTAGCTCAAACTTTCCATCTTCATCTACAAGTAAGATTACTTGGCAACTAGATGTGAGTGAGAAGCAATCACAAGTGAAAGAGTAGACCAAGAGCTCTTTGAAAATAAGATCATTGTTGTTTTGAAACAAAAAAAAGGGTAATAAAAGAGAATACACAAGGAAAAATATGATGGGATTGACCTGCTACAATTTTGTATATGGTTAGATTTATAAATTTCTGTGTAAAACTATGTAATTGTTTTTTATCACATTCTGTAGAGATCTATTAGACTATCCATGATTGACAGAAAATACTGGTTCCATGTTAAGTCTAAGGCTTTTAATAGTCAGAAGCCGGGCGTGGTGGCTCACGCCTGTAATCCCAGCACTTGGGAGGCTGAGGCAGGAGGATTGGTGCAAGTTCGAGACCAACCTGGGCTACAAAAGTGAACTCAGGACCAGCCTCTACTGCATAGCGAGACCCTGTCTCAAAAAGACCAAAAAAAAAAAAAAAAAAAAAAAAAAAAAAAAAAATAGTCACAAAGACAGTGATGTTAAACTCAAGTACCTATGTTATAGAGTAATAGTATCACTAAGCTTCTCTTCTAGAGGGTTAACAACTTAAGTTTGCAGACCAAAAATTAGAGAAAAAAAGAAGGGCTACAGGGAATGCCCATATTTTGACCCTAGACCTGCTAGATCAGTGAGGGCTCAGGATATAAGAGAATCTGTACTATAACATTCCATAACTCAGTGGTATCAAAAATTTTCTGTTTAAGGAGATTATGGGGCTACAAAGGAAAGAAACGGAAGATGTATAATGTACCTAAGTAGAGTCATCTAGAAAGAAAACATTCTCTCAGGCTTTCACAGAGAGCAAACTGGTCAAGCAATGGCCGTGACTCATCCAGATGGCTGGCACTAACAAAAGTTCTACAAAATTCTGTATACGGTTTCAGGGTAAATCCTGACTGACCTTATCAGATACAAAAGTTACATTATTGTTATGTAGGTCTTGCTTTAACTTGGCCTTAACCATCCAACAGAAAAATTTTATTAATATACTGAGCTGTAAAGCGCTCAAGTTAATAGCTTCCAACATTGCCAGTTCTGCTGATAACCCACTACTATTATGGACTATTGGATTACACATGCAACTGCTTTCTCTTAGTTCAATGAGAAGAAAGATTTGTACTAATAGTGTTTAGAAAAGTTATCATGTCTGCATGTTGTACTCTGAACAACTACTATGAAGACAACAATATGCCTTGTCTTAATTATTGTGGCTGTCTTACTAACATGTTTTGAAACTGTCTGATGGTTATTTCTTTCTTATTAAAATTAATAAAATTGCTTAAAAATTTAAAAGAATAAAATCCACTTCAGACTTCATGTAAGAAGCAGAGAGGTAAGCAACCACAAATCAGTGTCTCCAAGATTCAAGAGCCAGACACTGTTAACAGTAGCCTGAGGAAGAAAGGAAGAAGGGAGATAGATCCTTAGGACCCAGAAAGAATTTGAAAGGAAACTTGGAGCCTATGGAGATGTGAAAGAGACAGAACACAACATGGAAGTAGAAAGGGACAATGTGAATTTTCTCTCTGGCTCCTGGCTCAAGGCTCATGGGAAAGAAAGACTGGATTTCCAGAGACACATTGAAAACTAGGACTCTGGAGGTCTTCAAGGAGAAATAAGGGAGCAGAATAAAGAAATGGATTATCAGTTGCAAGAGCTGGTGAATGACTAACTCTAGTCCAAGTGCTTGACATATACTCTGTAAAGAGCGCTTGGTCAGACATCATCTGCACCCAGGGTGCAGAACAGTTGAAGGTTGGCTTCATTTCAGGGCTCCCCACACTACATTCTCACAGTGAGTTGGTGAGAGACAACCATAGGAGACATCCATGGTAACAGAGCCATAATTAGTCCAGCAAGAGATATCCAGAGTGTTTTAAGCTAAACGACTCTGCCCCACACCATGACTAGAGGCAGGTTCAGCCTGAATCCCTATGGATTTGAAAGCCCAGAATTGGCTCCCCATCCTAATCCTGCTGCCTGATTTCTGGTGACTAAATGTAGCATAGGCCTGCACTCTGACTGTCATCTTTGTCTATCATCAAGACCAGGGATGTGTACTTGAACTGCACACTACCCCAAAACTATAGACCCTAGAAGATAACTATGGGTTCCAAATCACAGAGAAAATTCATATATATATATGAATATTCATAAAATATTACTTTTATTTGGTTGTATTCATTGTTGCTGTTTGTTTTTATTTTCTATGAGTGTTGTTTTTAGTTTGTTTTGTTTTAATTTGTGTGTGTGTGTCTTCTGTCCTTCCTTCCTGTCATCCTCACCAATTTCCTGGGGCTTGTGTTATCTTCCTTTGTCTTTTTGC
The DNA here is from genome assembly GCA_004027025.1 of Myocastor coypus. NCBI lineage: Eukaryota > Metazoa > Chordata > Mammalia > Rodentia > Myocastoridae > Myocastor > Myocastor coypus. The sequence continues at coordinate 12,340 of PVJA010047635.1, forward strand.
TTTGCCTCTAATCACTTTTACAGTTTTTACTTCTCTATTGTTTCCTTTTACCCTCTTTTAATTTTTACCCTTATTTCTTTCTTATTCTGTCTATAACCTCTTTTTTCTCTCCCTTTTTGTATTTCCATTTCTTCCCTGCTTTTTATTTTACTTTTACCTCATTCTATAGACATCCTTGTACTTTCCAATAATTTGTGCCACTTCTTTCCTCAGATAATAAAGTCTAAGGCTTGAGTTTTCCTTCTGCATCCCCCCATTCACAAACTCTATATCGTTAGTAGTATTACCATAAAACTTTGTCAGTCTTTTGATACTTAACGTGTAAAATTACTTTTGAATTCTTGTCTATCATAAACAGAGATATCTGTCATATTTAGTGTATATTAGTTGAGAATCAATACTAGAGTTGTCTTCATGTTTGCATCATATTTGCTAATTTCTTCTCTAGGATTAAAAATGATACTTAATTGTTCTTATTTTATGTTGAGCTATTCTACTATTGTGTATTCACTTGACATGAATAGAATTATGTAATTGTCACTATTTCTCTGCAAGCCAATACTTATATTGTCTTTGCATCACTAATTAATACTAGGGTAATTCCAAGAGAACTTGATTGCTGGGCTAACAATACTGTATCTTCTCCTCTCAAAGTAATCAGCATAATCAGATCCTGGTTATTGCAAATGATTTCAGTTAGCCATGCTCAAATTACAACACCAAAATGCAACTAAAGAGATATCTGTACAAGTAAAAATGTGTTGAGACTATAAGCATCAAAAAATTTCAGCACAAAACAAAAAAAGCACTTAAAAGCAATAGAAATATGAAAAGGTATGGCAACACAATGCCCACCAGAACTCCCAAGTTCTCAAAAATCCAGCCCACAAGACATCAAAGAAAGGAACAGTATAAACAACACACCAGTAAGAAGCAACTCAAAAAGACACTCTTAGAGAAGATATGACTAAACAGATAATGTATGTAATAATCAAAAGATGTAGGAGCTCCCAAAAGACTCTAATAAAATCTAAATGAACTAAACAAAATAATACAAAACATTTGTGGTCAGTTCTCCAAACAATGAGCCCATGAAAAAGTTTCAATCAGAATCTAGAAGACTAAAAATCATATTGCAATTATGGGCAGCAGGATGGACCAGAAGACAGAATTTCAGAACTGGCTATCTGCACACCAAAGATTCTAACCTAAACCCATATCTCTCTCAATGGACTAAACCAAAATCAAAACATAAAAACATACTAAAGATCAAAACATTAGAACAGAGACCCTTAATCTGATGGAACATAAAACAGTAAAATTTTGGAAGACACAGATGTAGGTTCAGACTTTCTGAATGAGAAATAACACCAAGAATCAAAAAATGAAATCACATCAAATTAAAAACTGTCTGCACAGCAAAGGAAACTATCAACAAACAGAGTGAAAAGACAGCATACAGAATAGAAAAACATTTTGCCAGCTACTGCTCAGACAAAGAACTAACATCTATAATATATGAAGAACTGAAAAAAAAAAAACAGACCCCTCCAATTTAAAGGCCCAATCAAGAACTGGGCATGTGAAATGCATACACGCTTCTCAGATGAAGTGCATACAGCCAAAAAACACATGAGAAAATATTCCTCGCTTCTGGAAGCTCAAGAAGTGCAAATTACATCAGCATTAAGACTGTCTTACTGCAGAAAGAATAACTACCATCAAGAAATGAAGCAATAACAAATTCTGAAGAGGCTATGCAGAAAGAAACCATTTTCATTGCGGATAGGTAGGTAACTGATATAACCACTATGGTATTCAGCATGGTGATGCTTCAAAAACTAAAACTAGAAATTCCATTTGACCCGGTTATTCTCCATGTAGGTATCTTTCTGAAAGAGTTAAAGGCATCATATCATAGTAATATATGAATGTCCATTTGTATAGCAGTACAATTCATAATAGCTAAATCTTGGGAACAACCTGTATATCCACCAACAGATGGATGCATAAACAAAATGTATTTATACAGAATGGAGTGCTATTCTTCCATAAAGGATAAACTTGAGTTATTTATGGGAAAATAGATGTACCTTCAGACACAATGTTACATGATGCAAATCAGATGCCTAAGATTAAATATCACATTTTCTCCTACATGGAAAGCTTAATATATGATAAAGTACAAAATGAAAAGATAAAGGTCTGGAGAGGTAGCTCAGT
>PVJA010047637.1:0-14559 GCA_004027025.1 Myocastor coypus
AAAAAAAAAAAAAAAAAAAAAAAAAAAAAAAAAAAAAAAAAAAAAAAAAAAAAAAAAAAAAAAAAAAAAAAAAAAAAAAAAAAAAAAAAAAAAAAAACCCAAAAACCAAAAATCAAAAAACAAAACTTACCTTGGCAATTATTACTGACTGAACTGGATAGCAAACAGTTGCTCCTAAAGTAGCCAGTCCCAGTGGATAAGCAATTTTCTTAAATCTAGAACCTATAAAATGCAAAAACAGTATTAAACTCTATACCTGCAGAGACTTGATGCTCTCTACTGTAATGTTATTTGTTCTTTCTTAGGTCATCGCCCTCAGTTAATTACTTTTCAGGTAAAACTAATCAAGATGATACCTAAAATGCTCTTAATTATTTCACTTTAATCAATCCCCTATTGTGTCCAATTTAAGAAAGTGTACTCAAACTATTGCTGAAAAATTACCTACACAATAGGAATTGATTTTCTTTTTAAGCTAGATAATTTATGTGCTTAGAAACTGAAAGTTATAATGCTTTTTTCTGAAGTATAGAATGCAGTGTCATACAGATAATTAACAAACATGTGTAAGTGAAATGGACCATTTATGTCTTTTTGATTAAGCATTCAAGAAAGTGAATGAATGATCTATTATTCAGCTGAACACTTTAAAATGTACACAACTTATTCACGTCACTGATTTAGAATAATGAAATGACAATTTTAAATAACTTAATGTAGTTCAAAAATTGCATTTTCTAAGAGTTCATTATATACACCTTTATTTTGTAACTCGACAGCAACATTCAGTTTGTGCTTCAAAAGTTTTGCTTGGTGGGGGCCGGCAAGATGGTTCAGTGGTCTAAAGTGCCTGCTTAGGCAAGCTTAGGCAACCATAGAGACTGTGGTTTGATCGCAGTACCACATGCCACATCAGCCCCATCCCCAGGGCAGGCTGAGCTAGCCATAAAAAAAAAAGTTTTAATTGGTGACTGCATTATTTACATACTTTCCATGTTTGAGACAGGGAAGAATTTAGCCCTTGATTTAGACAATAAAAAGACAGGACAGGCAGAGAGGTGTGTGCATCTATCTGGCTGAGAAGATTACAAATCATTACTCTGAGGATTTTAGCTGATTACTTCTTCCAGCATCCAAGCTCCTGACTTCTGTTCTCATTTTGTACATTTTTGAGGAACAAACCCTTTTTGCAAATAGAAAAAAAAGGCCTAATAGAATGTTATTTGGAACTTCAGTATAGAAAACTTCTGATTAACCTGGAGGGAGGAAATTCGGCTGTGTATGTGGTTTCTTGCTTATTCCTGTAAGGCCCTAAGGATTAGTTTCATCAAGCTTTTGTTTCAAAATTGTATGTATACTAAATGCATACCTGAATACACTGGGCTTTGCAAATATGACTGGGTAATTAAGTGATGTTTTTTAAATTGGAGTAAGTACTTTGATTCTCTCAAATAGTTATCACTCCTAGTTTTAATAGTTTAAATCAAGCTATGTGATACATCAGCAAAGACTAAGGTAAAAAACACCTAGTTATGTTTGTCGGCAATTTTGAAGGTTAGGGAAGGTTAAAAACAAAATATTTCTCTGTACAATTGAACTATTATTAAAGGAATCTTTTGCAATCATGTGTAATATACGTGGAGTTTAGGGGAGTTGGCCAAACAATCAAATTTAAACTATCTCTAATTTATGTTTCTTTTAGATTTGAACTGTTGTATGTGATGTAGGGAAATGGAGTCTAGGTTAATTAAAATATGCCCTAACTCCTAACCCCTGAAATAAACGAGCTGTTCTCTATTACTACAGACTTTAATATCATCTAAGTGGAAAAATATTACATGATTTCTCTCACTTAGATTTACTGAGATTGTTGTATGTGTCAACTATTACTTTTTTGTTATTAAATATTCATGTAACAATTTAGTTCACACATTTATTTATTGAAGAATATCTAATTGGTGTCTGGCTTTTTATGATTATGAATAAAGCTACTATAAATATTTTGTACAGCCTTTTCATTTTTCCATGGTAAATATCAATAATGGCATCATGATATTGCATAAGAAATGTATGTTTAACTTTATGAGAAACTGTCCAACTACTTTTTTCACAATGGTTGTATCATCTTGTGCTTTGACTAGCATTATGTAAGATTTCTTGTTCTTCTGCACCATTAATTATACTTGGTGTGGTCAGTATTATAAACTGTAGATATTTTAGTAGGTATGTAATACTAACTAACTGTAGCTTTTATCTACATTTTCCTAATAATGTCAAAAAATTTGTATAATACCTTTAAAATACAAGAACTATGCACTAAAAAGGAATTAAAATTTTTAAAGAATCTGACCTGATATTATTCAATAAATGTTACAAGGCTTTTCATAAATTACAGTTTATAAATTAATATAATGACACTAAAAGAGAGAATATATTTTCAAAACCTACCTTTTCGTGCTGAAACCAAGCCTGCAAATCCTGAAACTGTAATCACTCCCAATTTTGGAAGAAAATCTTGAGGAGGATTCTTCAGATAGACATATGCATCTCAAAAAAGTCAGTTAAAAATTAATATAAATGACTGACTACAATTGAGAATTCTGTGTAAGTAGAGGTTAAAAAGGATGGGCTTGTTAATAGCAGACAATAAGTTAATATTGGATGGCTTAAACACTCAAATATTGTACAAAATTATATGACTGGCAACCTAAATTATTTATAATAATGGCTTATTAAAAAGAAAATTTTCCTTCCATAATGGATTTAATGATACTAATTTTCTTAATAATACAAATGAATATTACTCTTTAATGAAATATATTAAAAGGTACATCTTGCCCTTTTTTTTTTGGCACTGAGCATCAGACTTGGAATCTTGTGCTTGCCAGGCAGGTGTTTATGCCTCAGAGCTATATCCCTGGCCCTAAAACGTACATCTTCAAATGGATTATTGTAAGGTGAATTTCTGATTGTATACGTATTATATCCCCCAAATGAATATGCTTCTGCCTCTATCTGTTCAAAGATTAGGATCCAGTAAAAAACAAAATAGATATTTTTATTAAGATTTGTCATTGCTTGTCACTATTTTCCAAAAGTATCTGAGCAGCCACTGCTTTTGGTTAAAACCAATAATCAGGATGAGAAATAAGCGTAGATAATAAGCCCTCCTAGTTAAATGAGACCTCAGTTTACATCTGGGCACTGTTCCCTTAGTAGCTCTCTGCCAATGGTAAGTGCACTCAACCTTATCAAGTCTCAGTTTCCTCATCTTTAAAACACATTTACTATTATTATAATACCCCAACACTCACAGAATTACAACAAAAAGCTAAATTTGACAAATTATATAATATGCTTTACAGCATGCCTTGGCAAACTACGATGACTAAATATGTGGTAAATAATACTGCTTAAGTATTATCAATGCTTAAGTATTATCAATGAACTACAAAGCATTTTCTGAGCCAGTAAAAAGCATGATAATGGATAATATACTGTATTTTTCTTACATTTAAGCATTGTTGTTCAAAAAACATAAAACATTTGTAATTATGAATTCCTCACCTTTTCCAAATTGTACTGTATCCATTATCCCATTTTTCACAAAGACATATGTGCTCTAAGTAAAAAATAAAGCAAGGAAAACAACATTTCCATTATTGAAACTACTGTTATATACATAAAATGGGTTGTATCTTTGAGATTATATTAAAAGTTGACTTGGCATTATACTCAATCTAAATTCAGCTTTCTTATGTACTCATTATGAGGATATTTGCTTAATTTAGCTTCTCTTTACTTCTTGTATTTCATTATGCTTAACAAATAATACCTGTCTACTATTACCTTCATAAAGCTACAAAATAAGCAGTTCACATAAAACACTGAAAACACATAAAGATTTATAACCTATTTTGTAATGACAAAGAAAAATGAATGAAATTTAAATTCCATGAAAAACAGATATATGTCAGCAGAGAAGCAAAATCTCATTAGCAGAAATACAATAGCAACAACAGTGATATATGGAACAAAACAAAAACAAGACAAAATATCCACAAAGCTGCATCTTTTTATTTTGTCATAGTGTGCATTACAATGAGGAAAAACCCAAATAAAGTCTTTATCTCAGGGTAGAAAGCATTTCACAGACTAATTTCTACCTGGCTTTCAAACAGAATCATAAATTTTCCATAATTAAGATTATATTTATCCTCTGAAAAGATTAAAACTTTGAAGCAAATCTTTCCTTTAACTTGTTTTAATTCATCTATTTTAATGAAAGCTTGTTATGCATATCAACAAGTACTGTTTAACTTACCAAAAGAAAAATATCACAAAAGGATTTTCTCATAATCATGCTTATTTTATTAAAACAGAAAATAAAGTCCAAATATATGGTTTCCCTTTCTGAGATACATGCTATGAAATTAAAGAATAAAAAATCAAAAAGAGGTTTTCGCAGCATAAACATAGAGATAATTATATTAAACACAAAAGAAACTTTACTGCTCTCTAGATATTATGGTCTAGTAATTTTGTTTCAGTTTAATGGAGAACAGAAATCCTGGTTTATAATACTATAGAAAGCAGTATAAGCCTTGTCTGGTACTAGCTACTTCTCTTGGAAAAGAAAAACTACCTTTAAGACAATTTCACCTTCAGTATGAAAATATTCATTGACCAGTTCACTGGAAATCATTAAAACGTCAACAAAAATCTTATTTAGAAATTCATTTTCACCAGTAGGGGGCACTGCTACAAAAGAGTACAAGTACGAATTTAATTGTCCAGGTTTTGTGAAGAATATAATTTGAATTAGACATATATTTTTGGAGGGCTGATAAGATAGCTCCGTGGCACAAGTGCCTGTCTGGCAAGTGCAAGGTCGAGAGTTTGAACCCCAGTCCCACAAAAAAAAAAAAAAAACCTATTTTTTTAAATTACAGTTTTAAAGAAAAAGTTATTTACACTCAAAATGTATTTGAAAATATCTTCCATCTTGTTTCAGCGTATTGATAGATTAATACATTCTTTCAGTCTTAAAATTGGTGAGTTACATCAGCAATGGAAGATCTCTGAGAAACAATTTTCCTCACTGAAGGCACATCTGAGCTGTGAAAACATTATGGAAAACTGGGTCTCAGGAGATGTGCACCTAATCATCTATCTTATGGGACTATAAACTTTAGAGCATTGTTCAGATCACAATTAGGAGTTATTTCTTTCAGAGAAGAAGATAATAAATATATGGAGTACTAGTACCACTAGAATTATATAACTATCAGAAATTCTAAAAACTAACCCCATGAGTTCATCAACTATTCAAAATATCATCTGGAATGACAAGACTTTATATTATTTGGTATTTAACTTAAGGATGGGTTTTTCTGAGTTCATTAGGATTTTCTTTTTTTAAAATAGTGTGTTAGGAGCTAATAAAGCTCAGTATTTTGTAATAAGATAGGATATATTTGGGAAAAGTTGTATAATTATTAAAGTAATGAAAATAGCCAAGTGTGGTTGCACATTCCTATAAGCCCAAGACTGAGAAGCCTAAGGCAAGAGGATCCCTATGGATTCAAGATCAGCCTGGAATACACAGCAAGACCTTGTCTCAAAAAAAAAAAACAAACAAAATAGTAGTAGTAATATTACCATACTACTATTAAGGTATTAACATTGGAGATGCTGATGTTAAAATGACTATGTTTGGGTTGGCAAGACAGCTCAGCAGTCTAAAGCACCTGCTTAGGTAAGCTTAGGCCACTGCAGGGACCACAGTGTGATCCCCAGCACCACATGCCATGCCATCCCCAACCCCAACCCCAGAGTGGGCTGAGCCAGCCACAGAGTTCAGGCATAGTGGCACATGTCTGTAAATCCCAATGCTGAAGAATCTCAAAACAAGAGGATCACTATCGTTCCAAGCTCCATAGTGAAATCCTGTAACAACCAAATACATTTTTTTCTTTTTATGTATTCAGCACAGGGTCTGTAGGGTCTCACTGCATAGACTGGACTTGCAGTAATCCCTCCTGTTTTCCATCCTCCCAAAGCCCATTCTCAATAACATTCTCAGCACACCCTGGGTGTGGGGCCAGCACAGCAGGCTGTGGATCAAACCCTGGCCCCTGGCCCCTGCATCTGCCTAAGCAGGTGCTTTAATTTCCTGAACTATTTTGCCAGCCCCCAAATACATTTTTAAAAAGTGACTATGTTTATGTTACAATATTGAACTTAGTTGCTACATCAGCTCACTCCATTACTCTGTTATTGGATACTACTGCCTGAAAATTAAGTGAAAATATAGTAAATTATACTTTCCCCCCTGGAATGGTCATACTATCTAATCTCAATATGTAAACTACATATTTCTTGACAAATATGCAAGAATTCTTAAGTAATTTCAAAACTTCACATAAAAATTAAGAAAAAATGTTGAGCCAGGAGTGATGGTGCACACCTGTAATCCCAGCACTTGGAAGGCTGAGGCAGGAGGATCAGTGCGAGTTCAAGACCAGCCTGGGCTACAAAAACGAGCTCAAAGTCAGCCTTAACTGCATAGCAAGACCCTGTCTCAAAAAGACAAAAAAAATGTTGATAAGAGTAGTACCATTGCTCATGAATGTTTCTGTTTGTAAACAATTGAGTTCATAAAAACAAGCCTCAGGCAAAATTTTTCTTCCATTCAAGAACTTCATATTGTGTGAGGAACACAACTGTGGCCATCTTCCATGCATAGACACAAACATAGCCATCTTTCCCAGAAGTGTGGAACAAGTTGTGTCTGTGAACTGAGGTACCACTATACATGCTAGCTGACACAAAAACGTGTTGAACTATAATCTATGCAATGGTGGGATAACAGATTAAATGCAGGCACAGATCCTTGCTACTGCTCCTATTGAGAGAGGTGGTATCTCACTCTCCCTTTGAAGTTGAGTTGGTTTGAGAGATTTGTTTTTCCAGAAGAATACTACAGAATTGTCTTTTTTGAACATCTCAGAAAAGATAAGAAGCTTAGAAAGTTCTAGCTAAAGCCTCTAATAATACTGTCTAGGAATCTTGAGCTGCTCAATTAAGTGATCTACCTTGAGGTCCTTCTGCCTGAGAGAACATGTATAGATCCTTCAATGAACAGTCCCAACGGAGCCCATCCTTCCATTTATCCTTGCTAACTTACCAGAGACACAAATGAATTTTAACTTTCTGTATTAGCCCATCTGCCAAATGAGTATCACTGAGTGAGCTGTGTGCATACCACATGCAACAGAAAAATCAACTGTCGGTATTCTGGTCAAATTTCTGACCCATAAAATAATAAAACCAAAGTATAATTATGCTGTTTGCAACCACTCAAATTTATGGAAGGTTTTATGTACGAAAAAGTAACTGGAAGAAATAGAAGCATCTAATATTGAGCCACTATCAAAATACACTTACCTTGCACCAGCCAATATAACGACCAGTTGTACTGCGGATAGATGCAAAGCCCATTTGTAAATAACCAGGCTGCTCTTCAACATATTTAGACCGAAGAGGTGGCACAGTATATATGGGGAGCTAGAGGCAAAATAAAAATTCATGTCAAAAGCAAAATACCTGGACTGCCTTTCCAAGCAGCATGTCAAAACAGTAATCTTTACCAACCTTCCACCTGAAAGCAATACTAACAATAAATATAAAATGTACCTTAGATGCAGGGATGATGCAGTAAACTAGTTTGGAAAATTATCAAGATGCAAGTAATTTATGCCAACTATTATGGCTAGTATCTAGATGTTCCCCCAAAGCCTCATGTGGTCACAGACGGAGTGTTTCAGAGGCTGCTAGAGTGTGTGATGCTTGGATCAAGGATATGATGCTGGGATTGATTTATGAAGTGATGCTAAGATCAAAGGTGCCCACCTTGACTGTGAGTGCTACTCACTCTGCTCTAAGGGTGGGCAGCCTGGATGAAATCTAAGGAACAGAAACAGGTTGTAGTTGCCACTGCTTACCACTTGCTGCTTTTGCTGCCTTCTGTAGGATGCCTTTGGAGCCAGCCAATTATGGATCAAAAGTTCTATAATCTACGAGCTGAAATAAACTTTTCCTCTCTTAACTTTGAACAGTGGGCATTGTGTCTCAACAACAAGAAAGGTAACTAAGACACTGTATACAGTATGACCGGGTGGTTTTAGTCCTAGGTATTTTTATATGAAACTGCTTTATTGAGACATCTGGGGCTATAAAAAGTAACATCCCATAACAAAACTACAATTGTAACAATCTGGCAACAGTCCAAGCATTTATAATGAATGAATAATTAAACCAGGGTATACCTATGCAATGGAATATTGCAAATTAAGAGAAATATAAAATTACAGACACATAGAAAATTTTGTGCCAATTTCAGCAATACAGTGTTAAGAAGAAAAGGCAAAGAAAGTATTTGAGAGGTATAAATTACAATAATATAAAGGACGAAAACTGCATATTGGTTCAGGCTCCATCAATATATAATTTAAAAACATGGAAAACCTAAAATATTCAAATTGCTTAGCAATACAAATTTAAGGTAAAATTATAAAACAAAGGAAGAAAATAATGAGTTCTCACAGTAGTATGTAACTCTAAGTGAAATAGGGTGAAAATGGGATTCTATTTTATTTTTCTTTCAAACTTAATGATAGATACATGGTTGGTAATTATAATATTGTAATTCATACCTTTCACATATTGAACACCTAGCCTTTGGTGTTTAATCAACACTTAACAGAAATAAATATAAACATAAAACTCAGGAAATTTTTAATTCACTAAGGACTTATTTAATTTAAAAAGTGAAAAAAAAATCCTTATTCAAAGTGAAGTACTCTTCTATTGAGTTTAGGAAAGATGGGATTGAGGAGAAGCAAATTTACAAATCAGCAGAAAGGGAATTAGATGTTTAATAGCTTTGGATTTGATCCACTACCAAGAACATGAAATAACAATAATATTATATTATATTTTAGAAACAATGCTGAGAATGTATGCAATGTGCTCTTACCCCCAAATTGATAACTATGTAAGGCACCATATACATTGATTAGCTTAATTAATCAATGCACAGTGTATATGTATTTTGAAACATGTAAAATGTAAACACATACAATTTTATCTGTCAGCATAACATTTTTTTAAATTGAAAATTCTTCTAGGAGGTGGTTGAACAAGATTCATTCTTCTGTTAAATTACACTTTGCTACTCACACCAGTATTATTAGAGTTAGTGTTTTCCTTTCTGGATAAATGTACAAATTTAAATCCACCAAATTGGCAGATGCATGTAAGTAGTAAGGTCAGAAATGCATGTGTTATATGAAAGGTACATTCTCGATGACAAGTAAATGCATTGTAGTTAATAATGATTCCCTTCTCCCTGGAAAGGCAGCCTATATTTCGATATACTGATGTTAACAGTGAGCAAAACTACTTGTTTGTCCATTACACCCACAACCCATCTATTCTTTTCACTCACCAATTCTAAATTTTATGATCACTGTGTTGCTATAGCCATTGAAATCTGCCAATTGTTAATTCCCCAGTATACGTAAGATTAACAGTTCATTATTTGTGGCCTATTATACATAAAATTTTATAATTTTTACATTTTATTAGGAAGGGGACTTGAAGTTTCATTGGACTCTTAAGGGGTCAGAAACAGTGTTTTCAAATAGTTTCCTTCTAATGCATGGACATTCAAGAACAGTTAAAAGGTCTGTGAAAAAGGACTTCAATTCTACTGTGAGAATTTTAACAATCTACCACAGGGGCTGGGGAGATAGCTCCGAGGCACAAGTGACTGCTGGGCAAGTGCAAGGTCGTAGAGAACATTCACATTATGGATTAAAAGCCTTGGGCTTAAGTATCATCTACTATATTAATATGTTTGCATTTAGGTAGAAATTATTATTAGACTAAGTAACTTATAAACCACACTTACATCTTGGTGAAAACTAGTAAGTGACAAGACAGTATGTTCAGAGATATAACAATGAAATGTCCAGAAACATTCACTGCTGGCTATGTTTATATACTTCAATTACCAGTCACTTTATTGATCTGAATACTGGGAACTTCATAGTTTTAAAAATGTACCTCAATAGCCCTGAACACTAGGAGCAGTACATATCAAAAAGACAAGAGTGACATGTATCCCAAACATAGTTTTAGCGTTACATTGTGCTATAATCAATATGCTGAACCTTTTGAAGGTTCTTGAGACCAATATCTGATTCATCCTGTGTACATAAGTGTATGGTTTTGCTATTGATATGTTTTCTGCTTTATCTGCTTCCAGTCACTTCGTTGTTTAATCCATAACACATTCAGCTGTGTTATGCCCTTAAGTTCTTGTGTTCTTCTTTAAAGTTCTTATATTTGGGAGACTATACGATATTTTGACATATAGGTCGGGTTTATTTCACTAATGAGTATATGTTCAATATATATCATTTATATATAAAGTCTTCAAACTTATCATTCTTTATGGATGAGTAGTATTCCATCGTATAAAAATACCACATTTTTTTTACCCATTCTTCAAATGATGGGCATTTTGGTTGTTTCTAAGATTTGGCTATTACAAATTTCTATTAAAGGGAGATTTAATCTTATTTATTATATGACACTTAATAAGTCAGCATAATTAATGTTCTTTAAAAATATGTTTACTAAGAGTGCAACTTTATTTTTTATTTTTATTTTTTATTTTTTAAATTTTTTTCTTGTTTCAGAAAATTTGTTTGTTTATTCATTCATTTTTATGGCCGGCCCAGCCTGCTCCGAGGGCAGGGCTGGTGCAGCATGTGGTGCCCGGGGTCGAACCGCGGTCCCTGCTTTCCTAAGCCCAAGCTTTCCTAAGCAGGCACTTTAGACCACTGAGCCATCCTGCCAGGCCCCAACAGTACAACTTTACAAAGCATTTTATAGTTCACTACAGGCTTATCAAAAGATTCAGAAAATCAGAGCATTTCATTCAAACAGTATTCTGGTTTGGTAGAGGTTTTATTGTAAATAGGTTAAAATGGAGGTATGGCTCATTTTCCCCAACAGAAGAAATTAGTAGTACTGCCATATAAACCATAACACTAACCCTTTGGCAATTAAAATGTGTGTGTGTGTGTGGCCAGCTCAACCCACCCTGGGGGTAGGGCTGGTACAGCATGTGGTGCGGTCCCTGCACTTTTGCCTAAGCAGGTGCTTTAGACCACTGAGCTATGTCGTCAGCCAAAGGAAACTGACAATTCTTATAGATTAGAATTTTGATGAATGGTCCCAATACATAGTTGGCAACCAACTTAGTTTACTAAGTAAATGCAAATTGAAATGTATTGAGTCATATTATAAATATCAAGGAATCTTGAATATCGCATGATATAGTAAAAGTTCACTAAATCATTTTATAATACAGAAACATGTCAGCTCTGCCATTAGGGACAAATCTAGCTCCTTATCATACTACTTAGAGTTTTGAGCTTCCCAACTATGGGAACTACAAAGAAAGCTTAAATAATTATTTTTTGAGAATAATGAAGTTACAAATGTATAGGAAAGGGAATCTAATATATAGATAATAAAAATTAAGAAAGCCTTACAAAATGCTTAAAAGAATACCTTATACCCACAAAAGAGGAGCTCAGGAAAATTTTTTTGACATATGAATAACATGTTCTCTGCATGTTACTTTATCAAAAAATCAATTTTGGGGGCTTCTGACCTATAATTCTGCTCTTAGAAATTTAACTTATTTGGCCGGCCATATAACTCAGCAGATTAAAGGGCTGCTCAGGTAGAAGCAGGGACCAGAATTCAATCCCCAGCATGTCATGCAGGCCCTGTCTCCCCCCAGGGGGGTTCCCTGAAACTGTGACTGAGACTTGTCATGGTGGTACATGCCTATAATCCTAGCACTTAGGAGGCTGAAAACAGGAGGATCACTACCAGTCCCATCAATGTAATAAGACCCTGTACTAAATACATAAAAAAAGAAATTCAACTTATGGAAAAAGTTATTGATATCTAAAAGATTTACATAAAATATAATTCATAAGGCACTAATTTTAATAGCAAAATAAATGAAAATATTCTCAATATCCATAAATATTGTGTGAGTGGTACCTCTGATTACACAACAGAATTATATGCTTAAGTCAGTCTTTCCAGTATGCTATAAATAGTGATGGAGTCAAAACTTAAATTCAGGCCCATCTAATTTTTTTTGTCTTTTTGAGACAGGGTCTCAGTATGCAGTTCAGGCCAGGCCCATCTAATTTACAAATGCATTACCAAACATATAGATAGATCTTAAAATCTGACGTGAAATTGGAAAACATAAGTACCACAATGCTGAACTGAATCAGTAATCATCTCAACAGGTTGGGACAGTAGCACAGATTGATGCCATTCATTCATTCATTGAGAAAGGGTCTCACTATGAAGGCAAGGCTGGTCTTAAACCTGTATCTATCTTAGCTTCTCAGGTGGTGGGATTACAGGCATAAAATTAAACAGGCATAAACTGAGGCCAAAATGTTGAAAGTCATAAGTGCAGAATAAAAGAAGATACAGCTTAACAGTTATCCATATTAAAAGTTTAACGAGTTTTTAAAAATGGCAAATTTTTTATAACATAAAGGCTATTATGAGAATGGTTGATTCTGATCACTCCAAATAAAAATAAACAACAATAAAAAAACAACTGGTATAATCTTAGGCAGCATTAGAAATATATCCAGGTTAGAAGTCTAACATCCTGCAGTAGGCAAATGCTTATATTGTACCTGAAGAAAACACTATTAATCCTGAATGCAGGTGGCACAGACTAATCATAATAGTGAAATAACTGAAAAGCTATGACATGAAGAATGATCAAAATATGTAAATATGTTTAACCAATAAATAAAATTATTTACACTATAACTGATGGGCCAAGTAGAGAGCTCAGAGGCATAAGTGCCTGCTTAGCAAGCACAAGGTCCTGAATTTGATCCCTGGTAGTGAAGGGGAAGGGGAGCATAACTCATACCTGAAGCATTGATTTTTGGAATAAAAATAAGAACTTTTCTGTATAACACAAATGCAAATATAACACAAATGCAAGAGATATAGCACCACTGTATAGCAGTTATTATGAGGTAGATATGTGTTTCACATAAGGAAGGTCCTTAAATTGAATGACAGAAATTCAATGGGCTCCTTAGATTCCTACTATAGAAGAAATAAAAATACCAAACAGGAGGCTAAACATCTCTGGTCATTTCCAAAGTGGAGATGTCACATAATGATTTTCTCAATGTGAGGCATCTCAGTCTTGGGAGCATTGGGGACAGTGAGATAGCTCCTGCTTAGGCCACCACAAGGACCAATCCCTGGCACATGCTATGCCAGCCCCACCCCCAGGCAGGTTGAGCCGGCCATAACATACATACATACATACATACATGCATACATACATACATAAAAGTTAAAAGAACACTGGGAATAGTTGTATAAGAAAACATCAAGACATCTTAAGAGCTCTAATATCCTATAGTAGTCATTAATTATTCATTAGGAAAATTGTAATTGTTCTTCACTGCAGTTAGAGTTTTAGTTTGGCTTCTTTTACAACTTTCTGTTAACTTACAAAATGTATCTATCAGATAATTCAAAATATTTTTTTCAAAAACACTTAAATTTTATTGAAAATGATAAAATACAGAAACACCAGATTTACATTTTAAAGTAAAATTGACAGCATCTTCCAGAACTTTCCTAGCACTGCACCCATTCTTGTCAATGTTACAAAAAAAGTTCCAAATTCAAAATAATAAATGGATCTGCCAGTAAACATTTTTCTCATAGTTCTAAGTCCTACCCTAATTACTTTTCTAAATTTTACATCTGTACCTTTTCAAGGATGGATAGCTTTAAAAAGACTAGTATTTTTAAGAATTGGACTTACTTTCTTCACATTAATTTGAAACAACCATACACATCCTACTCAAACTCAGAGAAAATATATATTTGATCATTAAAGCTCACCTGTCCAGGCAATTTTTTCTCTTTACACATTTAGTATAGTAAGCCAATGTTTGATCCATGCTACAAAATGAAAAGACCTGTTAATTCTGCAAATAAAACCTTAAGGAAAAACAAAAGTCTTATGATTAAAAAAAAAAAAAAAAGACTGGGACTATAGAGATGGCTCAAATAAGCACCACAAGGATAAAGAAAAAAAATTATATAAACATGCTAGAAGATGAAGTTCACAATGGAACATTTCACATTCATTTTCCTGTAGAAATAATGATATTGGCAGGTAACCCCTGAAACAAGTGGAGGCTTTTAGATTGTAATAAATAGACTCCTAATTATATTCTTCATCCTCTGTACCAGTCTTGTCTTAAGACTCTATTCCTTTTTATAGTATAGACCTCTGATCAGAGGCCAATAATTTCTACAGAAGATAGAAGATAAAGGCCGGGCGTGGTGGCTCACGCCTGTAATCCCAGCACTCGGGAGGCTGAGGCAGGAGGATTGGTG